>JAECUM010009276.1:0-68934 GCA_016617855.1 Megalonaias nervosa | reverse complement strand
TGAAGCTCCAGCTCCACCTGCTCTGTACATTTACTGCGTGGAAGAATTTCTTTCTACTATCAGCGTATGTTTAACCCCTCCGAAGACCGTGCGGATATCACGACATATTCCAAAAATGCTTCTCAGGGGAAGCATCCTACAAATTTCTCGTCTCGAATCGGTGAGAGATCGACGTACAGCGAATCGTACATTGTAATTACCATTTCAAACAAAGGCAAACTTATTTCTGAAAATACCTCAATTGAGAGCATTGGCATTACCGACGCCAGCTACAGGAAGCATATCTGCCGTAGTAGCAAATTCAGTACCTGTGGCAGCACCGGTATTCGTGTCTTTAAACCTCCACATGTTGGTCGCAGACGATCGCATGTAATCATCGCTGAACATGATCAAATTCAGGATTGTGCTAATTTGTGGTAAATAGCCACTGATTTCTTCCACGGTCTGATTGTTTAGCTGGTATTGTGCTGATCTGAGCATTGGCGGCGTAGTTTCCAACAGGATCTAATGTTTGTATCTTTCCTCAAACTTCCAAAAAGGCTTTATGTGGAAACAGAGACACATCCTTGTCACGTGTTTCTATTTTTCTGTGCGTGCTCGCATATTGAGATTAGTGATATCGGTATGTTGATATTCGACATACTCGTACTCCGTCATGGAATCGTCGACGGGTGTGTCGTCGCTCAGCCTCAAGTAATCTGAAGTAAATCTGGAATAAATTGTTTTTGTATACTAATGACTATGTGATAAAATCACACCGGCAATAAAAATCGCACATTGACAAAATCACAGCGGCGATTGGTGCTGCTGACAGCGTTACCATAATCTTTTTAATCCAT
This sequence comes from Megalonaias nervosa, assembly GCA_016617855.1. NCBI lineage: Eukaryota > Metazoa > Mollusca > Bivalvia > Unionida > Unionidae > Megalonaias > Megalonaias nervosa. The sequence continues at coordinate 68,095 of JAECUM010009276.1, read as the reverse complement.
ATCCTGACATCATATTGCCAATAGCAGAAACTGCTGCAGGAGCTGTGGTCAATGTACTCACCTTTTTCTCAAGATCTCGTAAAATCTTCTCCGACCTAGAAGTTAGAACAGCTGTAGCTTTATGAAGAACCTGTTTCGCCTGCGGTGACACATTTGCAGTCACTAGTGTGGGCGTATGCGACTGAGTTGCCGGTGGCATGATTTTACTAGCAATTTTTTGTCCTATTGCAGTTCCTACGGCAGAGGCTGCTGTGGTAGCTCCAGCTTCTGCGGCTTTAAGAGCAATGGGCGTGACTTTAGAAGCAAGACCAGGCAATGCGGATCGAATCGATGAAAACAACTTCGATAAAAATCCACCAACGATTTTACGCCACGCTGTGCGAGATGGCTTCATGTTTAATACCTTTAACATCTGCTGGGTATATTTTGTCCACGCGGACAGCTTTTCGCAGTATCACTGCAGACAAGTTTGTCAGGCTCACGTTCACGTCTTCCGTCTCACCTGCAGATAATACGTGATTCTTTCATTGTTGTTGTCCACGCTGTTTTCTGACTAATCAGTAAGCCACATGGTGAATTCAGAAATCGCATACGTGTTCACGATGTGATAATAAATAAAAGGATTAGGACAAATTTGCATGAGCGATCCCGGAGGAACATTAATCGCTGAGGAATAAATGACGTTGGAAGCAGAACCGACTACACAGAGTAACCCTTGTGCCATCGAGCAGTTAAAGAGTAAACTGTTCACGTCGGTGATATTGACAGGCAAATCACTTTCGTACATACCGTTAGCAGACAAAATACTGCCTGTGATAAAACCCAGTATAGATCCAATCGAGTTAGGAATATCAAATCCAACACAGTAACCACCCGATAATGTGATTCTGGTACACAGCGTAAAATAATTGGGCTTCATTTTAATATTGGTGGCAATATGACCTTTAGTAATGATCAATCTTGAAATCTCCGTGGCAATATCGGTAATGTTATATCTGCCCGGTGTTACCGTGATCGTCCGTCGCAGGTCGCTAGACAAAATGTCAGTCGTTCAATTCGACAACTAATTGTTGTTCTCAATCACATTGAAAAAGCTATTCCATATTTCAACAGAAATCAACGCAGTCTCGTACGTTGCAGTTTGGTCTAATTCCAGTAGAGGATTGTATTTCACCGTGGAATTGACCGAACGCGAATCGAATAACATTGTGGTGTCTCTGAGAGACATCGTCTTATTTTTAGTGTGTTATACTGTTAACCGATGAAACAACAAAGTTTTTAATCACACTGGAATCAGCCAGCGGATCAGCGCTTAAACAATGAATTTGTCGGACAGCAAAGCTGTCACCCGATGAATTGGCATCAGCCAATTAATTGGATTTGAAACAACAGAGTTGTTACCCAATCAGATCCTAGTAAAAAATTTGGTATTGTTCCTTCGTGAGAAGAGCACTATCAAAAAGATGATTTAAGATTTCCACCATTCCGTTATCGACTTCAACACCAGCATTACCCGCTTGTTTAGATGCAATCAGTAATCTTAAGCGTTCCATGATCTCAGCTGGATTTTTGTATTAGTGGATCCCAGCTACACCACTGCCCGTCTTATCTCCCTGAAGCCATGATTTAATACCAGTTAACATACTTGTCTGTTGCTGTTGTTTTAGCTCACCTGTTTGAGTTGATACTGGAACATCATGAGCTCTGCAGAATTTTTCTCTGGTTTCAACAACGCTTTGCAAATCGCTGGGGTTTTTTTTAAATTGTCAAGCATGTAACTCATTTTATCTTTTATATCATCATCTGGGTATCCTGAAATAACTTTACCATAACTATTGTTTTCTCTGCCTAACATGGCGCGTTCTGTCAGAGCGTTGAAATAATCATCCTTGCGATTTGTCTGATCTTTTGAAAAGGTCGCAATAGCTGGAAGTTTTTTTATAATGAAAGTCTTCGAGCCATTCCTTGGATGAATTGTGTGGCAGAAAATGAATGCTGCTCACCATCCACTTGTACGCTGCATCACGCCTTTCCTGTTCATACAGACGATGTTTAATTTCTAATTCCTCTTTTGCAGCTTTTCTATCTATCCTGAATGTCTTCTTCCTCTTTATACCTTTCTATTATCATTTCTTCAGTAAATTTTTCATCGTTTTTCATCTCCTCTATTTTACCTTTAATTTATTTCTCTTCTTTTTCAGCTCTTTTACTTTTTCTTTTTAGCTTTAGTTTTTTCAATTCCCTTTTGCTTTTCCTTAGCCCCTCTGATGAGTTTAGCTGCATATTCCTCTGGAGTAGACACATCTTTTTCAACTATCTTATCCAGTAATTGTTTGCTGATTTTGTTGTGATATCTTTAAAGTATCCAAACTTTGTTGGGTTTTTTTTATATCGCACGCTGTTCTCGTTTCATCTATTTTGGTTATAAGTGGTTTAAACAGTTCCTGAGGGACATCGCGCTGAAACACCAGATGACCCACTTTATCCTCGATGACCTTTTGACGTAATGCCGCCCGTTGCTCGACAAATTTTCTGAGCACATCGTGACGCTGACATTTGCTGGTGATCTTTTCAAATGACATGGTCTTATACCGACAACAATATATAAAACACATCAGACGGACATGGGAACATAAAATTCATCAAAACATTTTCGGTTTTCTCAGGTATACTTTCTGCATCGCAATGAAAGGTCATAAAATCATGTTTACCTTCAGACGTCAAAGAGATGTCGCCGCGGTGTAACGCTCTTTGAATTCTTTGACGGTGATGCCGCTGAAATGGTCTCTCGCGATCACGTTAATATCTCTATTTTCTAATCCAGAAAACAACACAAAACATCCCGTGTCTCACCTGATGTATTTGGGAACGTCGTAATAAGACTGCGTTAAGTAAATACTGTTACAATGCTTGTTTCGCTACAACGAAACATACTCGCAGATTTTTGTCATATTTTCACGATTGATTTTTATATCGTCAAACAATAATTTTGTGCTTTTCCGAATCCTTTTTTTTAACACGGGCTGAATCTCATCCAGCTCGACAATAATGAAAATGCTGTCTTGACAACTCTGTTGTCCGGGATCCATCAGTTGTCCGGAATCAGTGGATTTGTATCCGGAAATGTCAACGTCACTGGAACGCTATCCGTTGCTGGTCAGGTCACCAGCGGTCTTCTGAGGTTGTCACCGTCCTCTGGAATTAATTCTCAAAATTCACGACGGGTGGGAGTCACTGCTGGACTAAACACGAGAGCTACTATGATTTACCACTTTGGAACTATAAACCGTTCTATTTGGATGAACAGAGAAGCCAGTGGAAATTACACTCCCACTGTGATTCAAACCGTGGAGGTATTTCGCCTTAACAATTTCTCATATGACTGGCTGGTGGATATCAACAACACAAAATGTAGCCTGTACAGAACGAAGTCTATGGAAGGACAAAAATTATACGGACTTTCCACCACATGGCCGATCACAGTTAAACTCGCTTGTAGGAACTAAATTATCTACTACTGGAGGACACTCACTGGAACTCTCACCGCGGTGGCAGGAGCCAAGTTGGTGGTGACAGACTACGAGGTAGCCACGAAAATGTATGCGGACACGCGTCGTGTCAGAAACATTACTGGACATATTCCGACGCTCACAGGAAATACTGGAAATCTGTGTGGCGTGCTCGTATCAACGTCGTCGGAATTTTCATCTACTTTTAAGGCTTTTTATGACTTTACTCATCACATCGCACCTATGTCCACGGGAAACGAGTGGACGACAGATGGAGTCACTTCTAATTTTTGGTTGCAAATAAAATTACCCGTCACAGTCGCCCTCTGGAAATTTCAGATGCGCGGACGCACTTCTGGATCAGAGCTCATTCTCACCTGCAGATTATACGGCATCAAGCCAGATACGACAGCAGACTTGCTTTACGATGGAACTGCAGCTATCGCAGCAACCACGGTCGAATTTTGCATTATCGCGTCGAGCACATACAAAAAATACTCCATGTTTAAATTCACAACACTCACTGCAGAACCTCCTAATTCCTGGCTCAGTTATTTGGAGATATTTGCTCTTGACGATCTCATTTAGGTTATCTACGGTTTCATCGTTATGAAATAGCCTTAAACCTCATGAATAGCCATGGCTAAAATCGTCCAAATCGGTATTGAACTTTACCAGTTGCTATTTGACGATACTTAACATCTCGATGCGACCTACACTGAAAACACCAAGCACGTGCTCAAGCAGACTACAGGAATTGTTACAGATATCAACAGCGTGAGAAATCTACCTAAGCCTTCCATAGAAAATGCTCACGAACTATGGAAACAGGACGAAGTGAAATTGTCTCATCTTTCTGTGGGAAGCTTGCGCCAACAGCAACTTAGAGACGCCATCAATAAGTATTTTGCTGTGTTTAAATTTTGCAACGATAGAGAATCAGCGCGGCTGGTTAAAAACATTGATGGGCTCATTCATACGAATGTCCAGAAACTGCATCCGACTATGGTTGACACCATCGTGAAATCAGGTCACATTAAACGTCGTAAATTTGCACGAAAAGAGGACGATGACGCTCGTAAAAGAGACCACGACTGCATTGATAAAGTAGTAGCACGAAAACGATTACACGGAATAAGAAAACTGCGCGATGCTGTCGACAAAAGAAAATCTTTTCATCATGCCGGGCTGGGGTACGAGAACTTGGATGTTATCGTGTAAGTCATGGCATTAGGCGACATGTCTGATAACACTCCAGACGAGAAGATGACAGAACAACCAACATGGGCACTGGAACCCAATAAAGCTATAGAAGCGTTATTTTATGTGATCATTTACGGCGAGATGTGGAAAAGTATATCCAAATCTGGCCGCAGTGGCGTATGAATACCTTGAGAATTTTCAGCTGGAGGAGATTAAGAGCAAGTTGGAGAATGTTTTTAAAGAGGATGATGCTCTTCCTAGAGGAAATTTTGTGAATCCTCCAGTGGCCACATCGGAACAGTTGGATAAAAATTAATGATCGGAAAGCCTACGTTCGAAAGTACAGGACTATTATGGTGCCTACTGGTCTACTTGATTTCATTGCTCCAGAAATCATAGCCTACGGAAAAGTGAAGAGAAATATGAACAAAATAGCTACTGCTTTTATTACCTTTACAAATATCACCGCAGTGTCAAATATAATCTCGTATATTTCTTTGCGAATAATGTAGATAGATCTTACAGGTATTTAGAACATGTTAACCTGCAAGCAGTTCCTGATATGTTAGCAGATCTTGTCAAATTAAACGGAAATAAAAAAAAGATTTAGTTATCATTGCGCCACTTCCAGATAACCTAAAAGAGTTCACTAGTAGAACTATTTAAGTAGATCAAACACACATGACATTTCTATAAGAACGTCTGCCTCAGTTGAAGCTTCTGCAAAGTTTAGTCGATGCAGAAGCATAAGATGGCTGGCCGACCGGTAAATGCTTTTAATCACATTGACGAGCATTTGCCTGAAGAAGACCGACGTGAACTTGAATCATATTACCGCAATTATCATCGAAAAGTCTATGTGTACAAACGAGTGTATTTGCATTATCGACGTTTATTAAAAATTACTGCTTCTGTACCACTTGTCGTCACTGCGAGCGGAATTGTGTCTGCGGGAGTCACAGCCAAACCATTTATGTTGATGTTTTTTTCCTGGAGCCGGACTAGCTTTACAAACCATGGTTAAACGGATGGAGCCCGCGCAGGAAGAGAAAATAAATAATACCAAGCAGGCCCTTCTGGCGTATCGGTGAGTACTCAGTAAAATCCGGTCGAATCTGAGAGGAGCCCAATTTGACATGTCTATCTTGATTGACGAGCGGAAAAACACAGACGATCTTCTCACGGATATGGTACCCATGACGCTAAGTCGATTTGAAAAGGCGTACGATAAAAAGTTTTTAAATCGCGCAAAAAGAAAAACGAGTGTTTGAATATTAAAAGGTCTTGACACTAAGATGTCTCACGCGCTCACGAACACACAATACGGCTTGACTAATTACGTCACAATAATTTTCTTGAGGATATATATCATGTTGCTGCAGCGATATCAGCTTAAAAGGCACATACGCCAAAATGTTTTTGTTCAGGAGAGATGAGGCGATTGTATAATAACTCAACATCCTATCGTCGTGGCTGACAGGGCCGCCTGTTTCGCCAGAGTTGTCGTGGTGGGAAACATCGTTCCCTGCGGCCATGCTGTGACTCATCCACAGCATAACTTCCGTTCCAGACCCCGCTGAAGTAACTGGAGCAACTTTGGCTTATCCGCATTGCCGTAGTCTTCACGGGAGTCGTCGGCAACTCTGTTGCACGTGCCTAAAAAGAGTACAAGTCCGATTGCGTGAGGTGGTTGGGTATAACGGCCAAAGTCACGATGCTGAAATTTTTTGTCATACCACGGTGTGAAATGCGACCAAATAACGAAAACCTAAAATTGCTTCATCGATACAGATGTGGCTTCCCACGATGTGACCTCTCAGCAGCTTTTCCGTACAGAGCCGTAAAACAGGCTCAAATATGGATTCCCTCAGACAGAGTAACGTTGTCGTGGACAGCTGTGCTGCAGTCAACAGGGTTGTCTGCGGCCCCGTCGAAGAAGCTAATTTTTTTTTAGTCACAACCGAATCGATATTGCGAAATGGACAACATTCCATCACCTCAGCCAGATCGGATCCGCCCAAAGTTGCGTCTATGAGCTTATGCCATTACGCAGACTTTTGCTTGACTTTGTACTGTGCAATAAAGTCATTCAGTTTCTGATGCAACTCTTTGTCGTCCATGATGCTAATTTTAATTGTCAATCTCTACTATTTAAAAATGTCTTCAGTGCACAACGCGGGAAGCCACAGTGTGAACAGCACGAAGACGACGAAAAGGTCTTCATCACAGACGTGATCTTGCATAATCCAATTATATTAAACGAAGCCATCATGACGGCAGTCAGAAATAATGCTCCTGTCACCTTAGTACTCTCCGCGACTAGAGCCATAACAGTAGCAGGACGACAACTTGTACTCACACGGAAACAGCGAAGACAGTTATCAGAGCATGGGGTCGTTAGAGTCATCTACGACGAGGACCTTATTCGGAAACACTCTGTGAGATGTATGGGAGCAAAATACTTAAATCAAATTAATTTCTTTGATCAGTAGCAGATAACGTCTTCGGAATAATCAGCCACCTCTAGTATTTAAGCATCGAAGCCAAGATATTCCTGTCACACACACCTTTCCAGTCTTGAAAGTTTGTACTCCCATTCATGGATAAATCCAGCTCTGGCTAAAGTTTTGGTATTGGCTTATCCATCCAAAACGTTTGACCATTTGATGAATCTGGATTTAACTTTCAAAGTTACAATAGCCAAAGCCATAGGAAATGGGCTAAAGGCAACCATTGTGGCTTGCGAGTGCATGGAGAAGATCGTATTGAATAGCTTTCGCTAGTAGAGCAGTAAGACACATGAACGACATCGCTTTCGATAGTTGAGGAACGGCAAAATCGTGCTGCATCGCTGATGTCACAGTACGGCATCACGCTGCAAAACACAGCATCACACTGACTATTTGGTAACTTTGTAAACATATAATTTTGTGTCTATCCGCTGTTTTCACGCGGAAGTCTTGATTTGCCCGAACTGTAATACTTCTTTTAATACGTCAGAGTTCACTACTTGACCCAAACGATAGTTCATTGTCAGTACTTTGACGTTTTATTTGGTATGCAATTGTCCCTGTCGGTCTATGTATTTGGGTCCATAAGTTTTGGGACCACAGCTAGTAAAACGCACATTAGTGTCTTCTGGGTGTTCGTCAGTCCGTGCTGCTCCTAATCGGTCGTTTTCAACATATGGATGACTGTTACCAAGTCGATTGATGTACATAAAGCCATCGCTGTCAAAGTCAACAATTCGATCTCCTAAAAATCCAAGGCATCATACAATTTTAAACGGGCCTTATGTATCACAAACGCCACAATGATGACATTTCTAAATTCATCTGAGAGGGTTTACAAACTCCGCTAGTCCCCCGTAATTCATCAAGATTAAATCTTTACTGATGATTTCCATGTGTTTCATAAGTTTTCATTTGTCGTCCACAAGTTGAAAGTAGCGATTTGGCTCTGCTAAGTATTCATTCTTGGGTGATTACGTTGCGCCAATTTTCCCCACATGCAATGCAGCAGGGCTTTAGTAAACAATAGTCATCCCTGGTTCTTTTCCATGTTCCACTGTTACACCTTACTAAGTTTTAGTATCTTTCTTTGAATTTGTCGTTGGCTTCTGGGATCTCATACCAAGAACGATAGCCGGAAGCTTTTCGTTTCAATTTCCAAAATACGCTGACGTAGCCTGAAAAAAAATCCATGTACTCGAATCGTCGTTCTTTCGGTATTTTTCTGTGGTAGAAAAGTGAAGAATTTCGTATGCTTTTAACAAGAAGCATCCACGGTCAAGAGCATGAAACAATTCAACACTCACCCATGTTCCTATCAAGGCGCGCTTTTGATCACTATAAAGTTGGTCATGATTATACGTTTAAATACACGTACGGCATAAAAACATCAGTTTTCCTTGGTAATGATGAGGTAGCACATGATGTTATAAGTTCATCGGTAGTAAGACTTTGCATTTGATCAAACCTTCGTATTGACAAAAGTTTCCCACGTCGATGTATTCTGTCAACATTTCATGATGACATGTAGGAAATCGAACATATTTGCACATCCACAGATACAAGAAGCACAAATCGATGTATTTGAATAGCTCTCCTTGAGATTTGTCCATGCCATACAACAAGATGTAGCATTGGTTCGTCCTCTAATGCAACTGTTGGGTAGATTCATTGGTTTGAAATCCACCGCGTCGTAATATTTAGGAATGTGTCTAAATCCTGGATCAGTTTTGAAATGTTAATAGCAGTCTTGTTCACACATATCTATCACTTGGTTCTCTTGACTTTCTAAATTTAGGCGCTGATTTGATTGCATAACTCTTAAATGGTGAACTCTCAGAAAAGGCACTGAGGTTTTGGCGAGGAAAACAAATGGGGCATCCGTGAAATAAACATCACTGGAGTTCTTACTCAGCCTGTGGATTATCTAAATCCCAACCATCCACAGAACGGTTTCCATTGTCACAAATTATCTGAATCAGATCTTCTTGAAATTCAAAAGGGTCTAACGAATGAGTATGGAACCAAACCTGAAATTCTTCTCAATGTTCTATCTGTATATCGCCATAGCCGCATAGCAAACTTCAGACAAAAGCGGAAGAACACCCTGTTGATTAGCTTCAGAAGTGTAGATAGTAACCATTTGCCATTTTTGTCATTCCAAACGTTTTAGGCATCATACTCAGAGGAATGACCAAATAGCTGATAGAATATTTAAAATTTACTTGTCCCATTTGACTTGTACTGAGTTCGACTCCGTTCATGGCGGCTGTTGGATATTAGGTACCTTGTTCTGAATATTTCAAAAGAATTCGTCATCCATAACTAGAAAAAAAATTGTGAGAAATGATTGTAGCAAATCACTGACTGTATTCGTATTGTTGGACGTCCGAGTATCATCGGTAGGGTCTAAAATCCATTTGGCAAAATCATTGAGAGACGAGAGGCCAGAAAGATCTTTTCTCGTCCTCCTGGAAACTTAATGAAAAACTTTAAAAATGTTTTTTGCATATATTGAATATATTCAAAGTAAGAAAGATAACATGCATTTGCTTCTTTTGTTCTTGTTCTGATCGTACTTTAATTCTTCCTCGAGTTCATTGACGTAGTCTTGAATGGAACATTAATGTTGGAAGTATACGATTTAGTGCTAAGAACAGCATCTTTTCTTTCATGGACAAACGTGTGTCTTTGGATTATTCATTCGAACAAGATATCCAAAGTGCAGCACAATCTCAATATTTCGTAAGCACTTTTCTGTTCTTGTTGAGATTGTTACAATCCATGTTGTTAGTAATTGACACAAGTTTGCTTGCAAGTAGAGCAATGAATTCGTTCTATTCTTGCAGGATCATAAAATCTGTAAACACCCACGATATCTTTCGCAGCAATGAATATGTTTGTCCGGACTGACAATAGTGATTCTAGCCAAGAAATACTGTGATACTGGTAAAAATGGCATCGAAATGTTCTTGATAACGATATTCATAAATATATTATCCGTTTAGGATAATTCGGTCTGCGAAGCACGAGAACTCCATAAAAAAACTTGAGGGCATACGTTCTTAGTATCACGAGGAGCATATACGTCTTGAAGGTTTTGCATTTCAGGAACTCCGCACACGGTCTCCTTGGAAAATACCTCCTTGCTTCGAGAGGAATTCTGGTTCTTCTTTGTCGTTTGGCTCTGTCCAATTGGCTAATGCTCTCCCATGATCTTTTCCATTATGCTGTATCTGTATTTTCGGCAAATTTCGAACCGCTACAATGGCACGGGCAAAGAACATTTCATCTTGCTAATTGTCAATTTGGGCAATATTGCGTTTTATACTGTGAAATGAATCCGGTAACAGAACATTAAGTAATTTACAACCTCTGGGAGGGTCCGCGTGTGTCATTTGAAGGGTGGCTTTTCCATTGTTCATGTCAAACTCATCATTAGATTGTAGGAAGTTTTGAATTTATTTTGTCGATGGATTTGGAAGGGGCTAATTTGGATGGTGTACTAAACTCAATAAAAACAAAAGACTTTTAAACTGTCGACTTTGGTGGATAGTCTCAAGCGATCGCCATCTTTATCGTTTCATTGTCTCTAACAATGATTCCAATCAATCTATAATGGAACCCGTTGCTCTGAAAGAAAAATACTGGCTGCAGCAGTAGTAATAATCGTAGTCAGTGTACGATCACTCAGAATACGCAATGTATCCGCAGCAGGCGCACCCGACTACATTGTCTTCTTTCCAGCCATAGGTATTGTACTCAGAGTCTTCCTCAATGATAGGGACGCTCTCTTCTGATTGGAATTTTTTAACACGCGCTTTGAATGGTAGGACATTTCGTTCCATTTTGATCCGGTCCTAGACTATATAAAGAGACGATCTAACACAATATATCACAATCCAGGGAAAGTCGTAATTGTTGAAAAGGGACTGCATTATTGCAACGACTAAAACAAATGTGCATGTGGTAAATAGCAATAGTTGCGGTAAAAACAAAACAAATATAAACTAACTCTGAAACGACTCTAATAAAAACCAATGAAAAATAGAGTAGTACAGTATATATGTATCTGGGTGTGCTTATAAACACTCCTAAACTTTGCTTGTGTGCGAGAGTTTGTGTATATATCATCCCCTTTCTCTTGCACCTCTCCCATCATGTGTGATAGATTATTTGTGTGTTTGTAAGTATAATAAGCATAAACACCCCTACCCTTTTCATAAGATAGTAGAGGTAGGTGTGTTTTAGTGTAATTAAAAAGCAGTTTTTTTATTGGACACGTACGTTCGGGATTGTTGGGGTGTAATCGTAAAGTGGCTGCTGGATTGTAGGGGTGTACGTTGACCCTATAAAAGCATCCATTACTTATTGTAGGATTTCCCATATGACGCCTTTCCGTATAACAAACCCGAGTGAAATACAACTACAAATACTATTTATATCACTTCAGACAGTAAGACAGTTCAAAGTCTCAAAACAAGGCAACAAATAGGTTGAAAATGCCCTATTTTACAAACATAAGATAAGATAAGACAAAAATTCTTTTCTCCAGACTACATAGTCCATACATCTAAATTAAAATATAGATGTAAAGAAATACATTGTAAACATAACAGATCATATACATCATATGTACAAGTATACAGATACATCTACAACAATGGACTGTGCCCTGCATCTTTAAGAATGAAATTAAGTGGCGCATTTAAAGAGTAATTTGTTCCATCTACTAATAATAAAAGAATTTAAATGAATGTCATAGTTCCAAAGAGATTTCAATATACAGTTCATACTATTAGATATTCTTGTCATCATTGAGAATACATACTTTCTCATTACTTCATCAAAACTGAATACATTATAATTTACAAACATGTTGGAGGCACAGTTCCATCTATTAAGGTCTAATAGAAAACGAAGACTATTATTATAACCAATAACTAGTTTTCTTTTCATACATTCACTAAAGTTTGTCCACAGAGGAGCACAATACATTGTGCAGCAATAAGACGTGAATAATCTAATTTTGATATTCAATGAACAGTTCTTAAGCACTTTTGTTCGAGAACACAAAAATCGGTAATGTCTCATCATATCTTCGTTATTGGACCGGATGGATTTTAAAATATGTTCCAAATACGTATAACTGTTGACATATGTAAGAGCAATGCCATTACGATGTACAGGGGGAGGAGATGGTAATTTGAAAGAAGTTGGCTGAAAGACCATGCATACTGATTTTTTGTATCATAGATGATATCATTCTCTAATGGGTATTGTTCACATATCTTTAATAATTTCCTTAAACCTGCAATAGAAGGACTTATCAATGACATATCATCAGCAAAGCTAAAATTGTTAAGAAAGAACACATTTGGTGGCAGACGTAACCCCACATAACATTGACCTAGTTTACGATTTAACTCCTCTATGTATATATTAAATAACAAAGGGGAAATAACACCTCCCTGTCTCACCCCATTGGTAACATGGAAAGAACAGGATATTACACTTCCGCATTGCACATAGTACAACTCTTCCCATACCAGTTAACTAAATTATGAACTATGTAGACAGGTATTTTAATATCAAGCAACTTTTTAAAGAGTGCCGAATGATTAACCCTATCAAATGCCTTACTAGCGTCTAAAAATCCTGCAAACAGTGGGCTGCCATGTTCTACATAATAGCTGACAGTTTCCTTGAAGGTATTAAGTCATAAATCTATTGAATGTTGCTTTTTAAAACCAAGCTGATTACTGGAGATTGTGACTTCACATCTTTGTAGTAAGATGTATTCAAATATTTTTTAAATAATAGTCGTGCGTGCTATAGGTCTATAGTTATTTATGTCCGCCAGTTTACCAATTTTGCTTTTCAGTAGCGGTATAATTGTAACTTTTGTGAAATCATCTGGAACAAAGTTATGTACAAACATACAATTAAATAAAATCATCAAAAGTATGTGAAGTCTAGTGTCTGAAAATTTAAAATGTTCCACATATAAAAAAAATCTGATCCTGGACATTTATCTCCTTTTTGTCTTGTTATTGCACTTTGGTGTGTGAGTGTGTGATTTAGATTTTAACGTAGCTTTAACAATTTTTCAGTCATATCGCTACGATGTCTGCAGTGTGACAGTTTATAGTGATATCTAGCACTGGGGCATCATGCCGCAGACATGTGGCATGATGTCCCACCCAGTCACATTATCCTGACACCAGGCCGACCAGTCCTAACACTAACCTCTTAATGCTGAGCGCCAAGCGAGGCAGCTGTTAGTACTTTGGATCTCAGATAGTGTGATTACCTCAATACGAGCAGAAGGGGTATTCAATGCTGAAAGAACGCGCTTCTTTTTTCGATTCGCTGTTAACACTATTGAGTAAGTCTTCAAAATGATTTCCCACATGTTACATATATTATTTTGACCATGGCTCCCATTAATGCAAATTGGTAGTTTATTGGAAGTTGTCGTAGTATTTTGTTTGACTTGCTTCCAGAATTTACGTTGGTAGAACTTTTCAACTTTCTGTGCTATCAAGTCTGCTGTATGTTTTACTTCCTCCTTCTTACATAATCTAAGACCATACTTAAATGGTGCTCATGTTTGGCGCATTTGGTTACTGAGATGGCCATGACGAGGTTTACCGTTATCACGCCACATAAGGTAAGCATTTCGTGCAATGTCGTAAAGTTCTTTGACACAGTCATTCCAGCCTGATATAACCCGGTGACCACGTTTGGATTTACTAGTCAATCTATTATCGGAGTTCGACAAAGCTTTTACTATATTAGTGTATAATCCATTTATCTGTTTCATATGCACCTGATTAGCACAGCCATGATCATTACAGATCGCAACACAATGTGGGATCTCAATCTTGTTTAATAAGAATGCAGATGTCTGAGTATAATTCAGTTTTTCGTCAGCAGTAAAGTGTAACCAGCTGATGTTGTATTTCAAGTTTAAGAGTTCATTGGAACAAGAATCAAATCTAGGAAGTAGATCAGTCTTGATAATTATTAAAGTAGGACAATGGTCGGACCTTACTAGGGTTTGTATTGTCATATCAGTAGTGTAGTAGGGTACTATAGCCCCCATCATGCCAAAGAAGGAAAATCAGCCTGCGGTACTATGGCCCTCCGATTTATAGGCCCAGAAAATCAGCCTGTGGTACTATGGCCCTCAATGGAAATTTTGTATTAGCACACGCTGGGTCTGTATAGCGCCAAGAGGAATGGAACAGGTAGGGTGACGTCACGGTACTGGACATTGGCAACAATGTAGCAAGGTAATACCGTGACGTCATGCCACCTGTGTCATTTCTATACAAAGCGTGTAAAGACTGAGACAGACATATACTAATACAAGCCCGAGATTTATATATAAAGCATTACCTAGACCTGAAATTAAGTTGACGGTGTTCATAAATTTGCATAATTATAATGATGCTATAAATAATTATAATCAAGGAAAAGACTAACGCCAAAATGGATGTGACTTAAAGTAACGCTAAAATTACGAAATTGTCCCAGAATTTAACGGAGACTAAACATGTCCCTGAACATTAGGTCACATTGGTTTAGACTAAAAGTAGTACTAAAATTACGACATTCTCCCGGACTAAGTGGAGAGTGAGAAAATCTGGAACATTAATATTCAAATGACTGTGACTAAAAGTAACGCTAAAATTACGAAATTTTTGTCCCAGAATTTAACGGAGACTGAACATATCCCAGAAGATTAAATTATATTTGTTTAGTCTAAAAGTAGTACTAAGATTACCAAAATGTCCCAAACTCTAGTGGAGACTGAGAAAAACTCTGGAAGATCGTATTCAGATTGCCGTGACTTAAAATATTGCACTAAATTTCCGAAAAATTTAGCGGACTTGAATGGAAACTGATAACTAGCCAGATCTTTTGGTTGTCAGAAATGGCAAAGACAAAGTGTAGCACTAAATTCTGAAATTGCACCGGACTTTAGCGGAGACTGAAAATAATCCATAGATAAATTTTAAAAATGTTACCAAAACTTAAAGTAGTACTGAAATTATTTAAACTCATACCGACTTTCGCGTAAACTGAAAAATTGTAAATAAAAAATTAAAATAAGCGATACTATAGCCACAGTGGGAATTAGCATTACGGGACCCTACTTTTTCTACTATAGCGTCAAGATTTATAGCGTCAATGGGAATTAGCATTACGGGACCCTACTTTGTACTATAGCGTCAAGATTTATAGCGTCAAATGGCACACCCTGGGACACTATAGCGTCAATGGGAATTTTGTATGGGAACAATAGGAATGGAACAGGTAGGGTGACGTCACGGTACTGGACACTTGCAACAGAGAATAATGTTTTTGTGAGTTAAACATAAATTATACAACAACTAAAAAATATTTTAGGCAAGAAAGAGGAAATCTTTTTGAGGCAATGGATTGACCCATTACACATAAATTATACAACAACTAAAAAATTTTAAGGCAAGAGAGAGTAGACATCTTTTCGAGACATATGAGTGGCCCTGAATGGGGTCGTTTAGTTTTCTTCTACTTTCCTCCCTTCTTCTTCTTCACCAGCACCTCGTCTTCTACAGTACATTTTTCTTCTTTTTCTCATTTTTTCATCTATTTATAGCTACAACCTGTGGAAAACCCAAGTCTATATTTATAGCCTCAAAATTTCTAGCTTCAGTGATGTCACTGAACTGGCTGACCTGAATACGCGATACTGTAGGTAGGTAGGTAGGTGAATTGAATTTAATATTGATAAAGGAAGTTTTATAGGGACAAACACCAATACACACAAAAGAAAAGGAGAAAGAAAAACCCAATATCTACTATCCACACCAACGGACGCGAATGCATAAATCACACACCTATTTACTATCCACATCAACGGACGCGAAAGCATAAAACATACACCTATTTACTATCCACACCAACGGACACGAAAGCATAAAACATACACCTATTTACTATCCACACCAACGGACGAGAATGCATAAAACACACCATACCTACTATCCACACCAACGGACGAGAATGCATAAAATTCACACCTATATACTATCCACACCAACGAATGAGAATGCATAAAACACACCTATCTACTATCCACACAATCGGGATGAGAAGAAAAACACACACCCATATACTATCCACACCAACGAAGGAGAACGCATAAAACACACACCTATTTACTATCCACACCAACGGACCGGAATGCATAAAACACACCATACCTACTATCCACACCAACAGACGAGAATGCATAAAATTCACACCTATATACTATCCACACCAACGAATGAGAATGCATAAAACACACACCTATATACTATCCACACCAACGGACGAGAACGCATAAAACATACACCTATTTACTATCCACACCAACGGACGCGAAAGCATAAAACACACACCTATTTACTATCCTCACCAACGGACGAGAAAGCATAAACATACACCTATTTACTATCCACACCAGCGAATGAGAACGCATAAAACATACACCTATATACTATCCACACCAACCAAGGAGAACGCATAAAACACACACCTATTTACTATCCACACCAACAAACTAGAATGCATAAAACACACCTATCTACTATCCACACAATCGGGATGAGAAGAAAAACACACACCCATATACTATCCACACCAAAGAAGGAGAACGCATAAAACACACACCTATTTACTATCCACACCAACGAACTAGAATGCATAAAACACACCTATCTACTATCCACACCAACGAAGGAAGAGATCAAAACACACCTATCTACTATCCACACCAACGAAGGAGAAAAAGAGCTAGAGGGTTACCAAAATCGTTTACACAACGTAAACGTAGTTCAAGAGGACACTTCTGAACGGTGTGTGATGTGCAAGTTAGTGACTAAACAATTTAGATTTGCCACTGGAGTACGACCATCTCTTTGCAGAAAGTACATTTATTGCCTCCGACAAAAAGAGTTATAAAAACGGACTACCACTCCCAGAAGAACCACTCCCTTCAGGACAGGACAGGACAGTTATCGACATCCCCGAAAGACCATTCCGGGAAGACACTTGTGTGACTGTGCCAAGGAGTGTAGAGACTCTCAGAACATTACACACTGTCCCTACAATTCCACCTCTTGATCACCACAAATGTTGTACAGAGACTTGTTTATATTCCACTATGATCGTTTTGATGTGTCTTCTTTCACGTATTTAACCATTTGGTTTTTATGTATTTTTGTCGTTTGTGTTGTTCACCATTAAAGATGACAATAAACGTGTCCTGAAAAAAGTATTAAAACTCTTGTCTTGTCTGTCTTCGTGTCAAAAGTGACATTCCTTTCACTACTACTATGGCTACCTCTACTGTCTCTGCTCCCTCTCCCTCCACTGTCAAAGTCATTGACGAACACGTAGATCGGACTAGTTGGGAGGCCTTGTATCTTCGCCATCCCTTTAACATGCTCATTGCCGGACCGAACGGTTCCGGCAAAACCGAATTTGTCAAACGTTTGATCGAACATAAACATCATTTGATCGATCGTCCACCTCAACGCATCGTGTGGTGTTACAAAGAGTGGCAATCGGCGTACAGTCTTCTGCGAGAAAGTCAAGGCGATTCCATCGTCTTTGTGGAAGGCATTCCTGGCGAAGACGACGGGATCGTGTCTGACCCTAGTCAAACTCATTTGGTTATTTTTGACGACATGTTAGGAGAAGACGAAGAAGAAATTAAACTCTGGTTTACGCGCAAAGGGCATCATCGTAATGCCAGTGTCATTTACATCACCCAAAATTTGTTTCAACAAAGTAAAGTCCATCGTACCATCAGTCTCAATGCTCATTACGTGGTGTTGTTTAAAAGCCCTAGAGATAAATCGCAAGTACAAGTCTTAGCCAAACAGTTAGGAACGCCTTGGCTGACAAATGCGTACGACGATGCCACTCAAACCCCACACGCTTATTTACTCGTGGATTTAAAACCCACCACTCCCGATTATTAGCGATTTCGTACCCATCTGTTTCACCACTGGTGCCAAGACGGAGGGCCTCTCGTGTACACGTCCCCTTCGTCGACTTAATAACAATCACCAAAAAAAATCTATAAAAACCTCGGTCACTTTGACTCTGTCTCACACATCGTCAACATGACGTCCCTTCAGTCTCATCTTCCCATTAAATTGATTCGTGCCTTGTACGGTATCAGTCGCGAAAAAAATCCACAAATACGTGCTCGTGTCTTAGAAGCTAATCACAAAGAATTCTTACGATGGTTTACGGTGTCAGCACGTCAGTTACTGCAAGGCATCATTCAGATTCCACATCAAACCAAACGTTTTTTTGAGAGAAACAAAGTAACCTTCACGCAGTTATCCGATCCTCGCATCAACCAAAAAGCAAATCATTTTGAAACCTGGAAGTAGCGGTTCTCTAGGAGGTGTCATCATTCGTTCCCTCTTAAAATGGAATCCTAAAGCTCCCAAAGTCGTCCCCAAGAAAAAAGCCACGCCCAAACGTGCCCAAAAGAAAAAGAAAAAGAACAACGGTGTCAAGACCAGGTAACAGCCTCAGAAAAAGAAAAAGAAAAGTCCACAGAAAACAGCTTCTACTCGCAAGAGAGTGTCTCCAAAAACTTCTACTCCAGCGGTGACACCCTCTTCCTCTTTAGTGGCTGTGGCCGCTGCTCACAAAGTACCTGCCCCCAAAATCAAAGTCCAAGAGAGAACGGGTGTGTTACAGAGCTTACTGGATTTGTCCAAGCAAGAACTGTCCCGATTTAGTCCGTTGCGAACTCCTCCACGACGTGTGTTGCCTGTCATCAAGTTGATACGACGTAAAGACAATCAGTGGCGACGCATTCCAGTATAAAAAAGACCCGAGGAAAACAATACGGATCAGTGTTTTTGTGCTGCTGCACGCCCATAGATGTCCCCTCCAAGAAGTGTACACCGTTACCATCGTCGTTCTTCTTCGGTCCAAAAAGGAAAAGGAAAACGAAAAAGACAGTCACGTCATCCTAAAAAGCGCTTAGCCAAACATCGACGTCACCCTCTGAAAAGACACACTCGTCCTAAGAATAAAAGGAGAAGCCACCAAAGGGGAGGATTTTACATTTATATGGATAAGTTAGTAGATAATCACGCCGCAAAGTTAGAGAACGCGTTCTCTAACTTCCTAAAGAAACCAAAAAGATAAAAGGATGCATGTTGAGTCAAGGACTTCAGTGTATGTTGTGCACCAAAAGATGTTGTTCTTCTGTCCAGAAAGGAAAAAGAAAAAGACAGTCTCGTCATGCGAGAAAACGCTTAGCCAAACATCGACATCACCCCCAGAAAAGACACACTCGTCCAAAGAAAAAGAGGAGCCGTCAAAGAGGAGGATTCTTTGGCGATTTTGGAAAACACATTGACAATTTTATGACAAAGCGATAGTCCCCCAAAAAAGGATAAAAGACCGTGTGACAAGTCATCGACGTTAGTGTATTTTTCGTGTGTGCCCCGGAATCAACAAACAAAGATGTCACCCCGCAAAAGACATTCCTCTTCTACTCCCAAAGGAAAGAAAAGGAAAGGACTGCCTCCTCGTTTAGTCAAACATTGGGACATGTTGTCTGTCCTGTCCAAAGCTCCTCCACCCATGCGAAAACAACTCATTCAACTCATTCAAACTGCCTCCAAAGATGTCATCGATACGGTGAGCGAATGTTGTCTGAACGTCTTGAAAGGCACAATACCTTTGACTAAACGTCAGAAAAATTGCTTAGCCAAACATCGACACGTTCTTCGCCAAATGGTCCAAAAGAAAATACCCATTCGTCAAAAGAAAAAGATGTTGGTGCAACGCGGAGGATTTTTACCCCTGTTAGGACTTATTACCAATGTAGCAAAACCTATACTGAGTACCATGGGCATATTATACCCGCCCTAATTCCAAGATAAAAGACAAAGAAGATAAAAGGGACCTCTGAAATCAAAAGATCTCAGACGTGATCCTTGAAATTTGATGGAAAGACGAAAACTAGCTTTAGTCCCTTACAAACGATGGATGGAATACCATCGTTGGCAAGAACAACAAACCCCACATTTACCTCCCAATCCTCATTTGACCGAGATGTCCCAGTTACAACACGAACTGCAATCGTTGATGGAGCGCAGCGATTTGTCAGAAACGGAAAAATCGCAACGGTACGGTCAGTTGTTGCAACGACTGAAACTCTTTCACCAAAAAGCTTTAGACGAAACAGCTCAACCCACTCTGAAAGATTTTAAGGCCTTGATGAAAAGTTCACCACCACTACTACCACCACTACCACTCCCAGTGGTCAAGACAGATGCAGCCCCACGGATGCCTGAGGAAGAAGAGGCAAGAGAAGTCTTTCAAACACCGTCAGCAGCTCCCATCCCTAGTAAGATTGCAGCGTACTTTTTGACCCCTTCCCCTACACCGCAACGAGAAGAACTTAAAGCTTGGGTTATAAGATGATGTCCACTCCACCTTCAACAGAAGTGAAAAAGAAAGAAGGGAAAGCAGAAGTGAAAAAAGAAAAGAAGACCAAAGCCATTCCATTACCACAACCACCACCACCACTACCTTCCACTTCTACACCTGTGGCACATCGGACACGTTAAACCGTTTCTAAACCACCCCCTCGTCCCATTCAGAGTAGCATCAGTGAAGATTGGATCACTTAT
Source organism: Megalonaias nervosa (assembly GCA_016617855.1). Lineage (NCBI taxonomy): Eukaryota > Metazoa > Mollusca > Bivalvia > Unionida > Unionidae > Megalonaias > Megalonaias nervosa. Next base: position 47,161 of record JAECUM010009276.1, on the reverse strand, counting down.
TAAAACATGGAGAACGTGTTAGCCAGCATTTGCTACGATCCATCCCATCCCGCAGGTTACGGAGGAGTTCAGAAATTGTATCGTGCTGCCAAAACTCGACTGAAAAGTATCCATTTTTCCTCATGTGCAACGCTGGTTACAAGTACAAGCCACGTACACCTTACACAAACCCATTCGACGGAAATTTTCCAGAAGTCGCACCTAAGTAGAGGGTATTTATCACCAATGGCAGCCGTTTTAGCCGATGTCCTCATTTGACCACCTACAATCGTGGCTACAAATATTTGTTTTGTGTCATCGACGTCTTTTCCAAATTTGCTTGGGTCGTGCCATTGACTTCCAAATCGAGCAGTGACTTAGTGCGAACCCTCCAGCTGGTGTTGAAACAAAGCGGGCGTCACCCTCTTCGATGGCAAACTGACAAAGGCACCGAATTTCAAAACCAAGCTTTCCAAAAAGAATTGAAGAAACGTGACATTCATTTTTTCACCACCGAGAATCCCGAAACCAAAGCCAGCATCGTGGAACGTTTTCAACGTACCTTGAAAGAACGCATGTGGAAATATTTTACGCATCAACACACTCTCAAGTACATCGATGTCTTGCTACACCTCGTCCAATCGTACAATCAATCTTACCATCGGAGCATAGGGCGTGCCCCCCAAGAAGTGACTCCCGACAACGAAGTGACCGTCTTCGAGCGCCAGTTTGGACCGTCCCCGACAATGCCTGTCCCCAAGAAAGGTGGAGTGTTGGCATCAGGAGATTGGGTGCGTATTGGCAAAACCAAACGCACTTTCGACAAAGGTTACTTACCCAATTGGACCACCGAATTGTTTCGTGTCACCGAACGTGTGCGTGGCCGTCATCCTCCCGTCTATAAATTAGAAGACATGAACGGAGAAGTGTTAAAAGGAACGTTTTACTTGCCCGAGTTACAACGTTTGACTAAAAAAGAAGAGATCGAAAGCTTACTCGATCGAGGAACCCGAAAAGTAGGAAAGAAACGTGTCAAAGAAGTCAAAGTACGTTGGAAACGATATCCTCCCAGTTTTGACTCTTGGATCGACGCTTCGCAACTCATTGACTATAAAAAGAAGTGACCATCATGCCCTTCAACACAACCTCTGCTACTGCAGTGACCGGAGTGGTCCCCCAATTCTTCTCTGCAAGATCTACAAAAGCAACCCTTGTGGGTGTGGTGTGGAGAACGTGTGCCTAAAACGCAAATCGTCTTTTTCTGCCAAATCTTTGTGGTGTATTGTGTCATCGGTGCTGCCATTCCCAATTTGAGTTTGCAACAAGGAGACAAACAATTGTGGACCATTTTGCTGAGCAGTTGCATTGGTTACCTTCTTCCCAATCCGTCTTTGAAATATTTCTCCAACAGAAACAACAACGGGAGTCTTGTGTCCAACGTTAGTCCTCCTCCCAACAGTCACCCTAACCATCCTCTTTTAGACACTCCTCTGACTTCCAGTGACTCCTCGGACACTAGAACTCTGGAATTATGAACAACCAATTTTACTTAACGTTACCCAGTGATAGTTCCATGGAGGTGTTTCCCAATAATACCTTGTGCTGTTACACGGCCAGATTACCTCAGGCCATCCAACTGGATCACGAAGCCCGTTGGGAAGTGGCTTTAGTGGAAATAATTCACCCTACACAAATCAAAAACATCATCGAAAATCAAAACACTTTTACGGTAGAAGTTTATGACGAACAAGTGCAACAAGCCTTGGATGAACGTAGCAGTGTGGCTGACTCTATGAAATCACAAGACCCCAAAACTAAACGATCCACCTATCTGTTGACCATTCCTGCAGGTTATTATTTTAGTGGTCAACATTTGGTGAACACGATTTCTACCAAATTCAATGCCGTGTTTGCCAAAGCCTTGGAGAGAACCAGAAAAAAGTATCACCCTCGAGTACCACAAAATAGCTCTTCGTCTAATGATGACATTTTCAGAGGACAAAGTATTGGCCATTACATTTTGTCCTGAATTGCATGCTATTTTAGGTGGAGACCCCAAGCTGATCAAGACGAAAAACGAAATGCCAGCCATGACCGGTAACTTGGATTTTGCGAAACATTTTCGATTCCCTGTAGAAATGAACCAAGGACTGAATTTGATGTTTGTGTACTCCGATGTGGTGGAGTACAACGTAGTGGGACACACCTCCGTACCGTTACTGCCTGTCATTCCTTTCAAAGTGGATTCTGCCACGAAGGCTGACGAGGAAGGTGGAAACACCTATCACGTTCACCGCGATATTGTACATCCTCACTATTTTCCCGTCAGTAAGTCGTATTTCGACACTGTCAACATTACTATAAAAGGAGATCTGGGACAAAATATTCCATTCACCAAAGGGAAAGTCACAGTGAAACTCCATTTTCGAAAACGATTACTCTAACTTTTTGTCAGTCATGTATCCTGTGTACCAAGGAGTCGCTCGACAGCGAGGACATCGTTTAGGTGATATGCTCAAATCGACTTTTCGTACAGTGGTTCCCGTTTTGAAACCGATGGTGACACGGTGATTGCACGCCTTAAGAGATGCCGCGTTGACGCAAGGTAAAGAATTTCTCCAAAATGTCATCATTGACAAACAAAACCCCAAAGAAGCTTTCTTGAGAGCAGGCAAAAATGTCTTGCTTTAAACGGGCAAAGACCTTTTGGGTCGGCGAGAAACTCCTATAAATGCCCTGGGCGATGTCGAGTCAGACATTCCTGCTTCCCTGACGCCACAGCAAGGACAAGGCAGAAACAGACGACGAAAACGCCCCTTCAGAGGACTTCACACCCCTAGAGCTAGAAAGTCTAAGAAAAGAAAAACCGTCCGAGAGTTAGACGTTTTTGATTATTAAATCAGAGAAAATGATGCACCGAGAGTCTTGCGTTTGTTCCAAGTCGGAACTGGATCTGTTTTGCCATGCCACCCACCATGATGACGATGCAAGAATCCCAATGGGTCGAATTTCATCCCGTCTCCTCTTTGACGGATTCAGCTCCCATCGAGTTTGAAATCAAAGGACAGCCGGAAGGTTATCTCGATCTGAATAGCAGTTACTTGTATCTGAAACTGAAAGTGATCAAAACCGACAACACCAATCCGGGAGCCGATGCCAGAGTAGCTCCGTCAACAATTTCATGCATTCGTTGTTCAGCGAAGTGGATTTGTACTTGAATAACAAACTGATCAGCAGCAGTATGGATTCTTACCCTTACCGAGCGTACCTAGAAAATCTCTTGACGTACGGAAAAGAGGCCAAGAACACTCATCTGGATGCTTGCGTGGTATGTAAACCTGACACCGCAGGTGAAGACACGTTTAACGACGCAGTCCTGACAACCGATGACAATCCTCACAATGTGGGTTTTAACAACCGTCGAAGGAAAATCCTGCAAGGTCGTAATTTAGAACTGATGGACCGTTTGCATTTGGACATGTGGTTGCAAGACAAGTATTTGCTAAACGGAGTGGATATTCTCCTAGACTCAATCCCAGCAGTGTCGCTTTCCATTTGATGGCTCATGCCAACGAGTACAAAACCATCATCCAAGAAGCCAGACTTTACGTCCGCCGCGTAGAAGTGTTACCTAAAGCGGGAAACGACATCAGTCCCACATGAGCAGATCGACCGCCAAGTATCCGATACGATTAGAAGTGAAATCATTCACCATTGCTGCTGGACTCCGATCCAAGATCGAAGATCATCTGTTCCAAGGACAGTTACCCAAACGTTTAATCGTTGGCATCGTCAGTAATGCAGCCCTCAACGGAGCCCAGGATCAAAATCCTTTCCAGTTTAAGCAGTACAGAGTGTCCAAGATCGAAGTCAGTCGCGATGGCAAGACCTTGTGTACCAGACCCTTCGAACCTAGCTTTGCCCAGAAGAATTACTTGAGATCGTACTTGTCCCTGTTCGAAGCTACGGGGAACTAGGAACCAACACCAGTCACAGTATTTCGTACGAAGATTATGTCGGAGGTTCCACTCTGTGGGCCTTTGATTTTACTCCAGACCAAGGCAGCGACGAGGGGCATTTCCACCCTATAAAATCGGGTCAACTGCGTGTGAAACTTCAGTTTGCAGAAGCTCTCACCGAGACGGTCAACGTCATCCTGTATGCCGAATTCGATAATACCATAGAAATCAACAGTTTAAGAGAAGTCATTCTAGACTATTAGACACAATGGAAGACTCCTATCCCTCTTTAAACAGTGGAGAATCTTTGGACATGGAATGGGAGGATAGCGTGAAAGCAGAACCCCAAGACCAAGACAAAGAGGACGAGGTAGTAGTCAAGTCCAGATTGCCAGAACAAGAACAACATTTAGTGTCCTGTTTTGCTAAACACCTAGCAAATACAATTACGGAAGTGTCCAAGAAATATTGTTATGGATGTCAAAACGATCATCCCAGTCAAATTCAACACGATAAATGTCTGGAAATGAGTCAAGAAGAAAAATTGGACGAGTATCTGGACGAAGCTTGGAGTCTCATCTCAGAAGAAGCAGTGTTGCATGAGTGGTATAAAGGCTTGCGTGATCATTCCTGTCCTCCACTGACTGCTCTAGAGATCCGTCGCATCGAATCTCTCTTGGCTCAGGGTGCAAAGACGGAGCTAATAGGCGTTTACTTGTCAGATCGTTTCCGGCAAAAAGTCAGAATTGAATTGATGACTTATCATCACCTGTGAAGAAAAAAACAACACAACAAAAAATGGATACCTGGGAACTTTATTACCTTTTGAACAATAGTTCGTATGCTGCTTCTTGGAATCCTGTCGTGTGCGCTAAAGATGAACTACCTCATCGCAAACCTCAAGACCATCAAGCTTATGTCATCAACACGGACGAAAGTCATCTTCCAGGAATTTACTGGGTTGCCGTCTACTTCCCTCAAGAGAACTGTGTGGAATAATATTTTGATTCGTATGGATTACCCCCTTTGGAAGACGATTTCATTCACTTTATGAGAGGAAATGCCCAGACGACACGATACAATAATGTGAAATTACAAAGCACAGATTCCATGATGTGTGGACAATATTGTGTATATTTTCTTCATCAACGCAGTCTTGGATATCCTTTAGAACATTTAGTGACTTATTTTGATCGTCATTCTTCTGGAAACGATGAGAAAGTAGATCGATGGTTTTGTGACCATTATGGTTATCTTTTGTCTTTAGTTAGGAAACGTAGTGTACATCAATGGCCTCATGACTTCCATCAATGGAAATCTCACATGATTTCACAACGTTGTCAATCTTGTCAAAAATAATTTGTTTGATGTTACTTGTTACTTGTGACTTGTTACTTGTTGGCTGAATAAAAAATGTTGTGTTTTAAAAAAAAATGTGTCTGTGGTTTGTTTTCAAAAAACACTGTGAATATATGCTCTTTGACTTTCTCTCTATCCCTCACCGTGACATGAGCTATCATAGCGTTCCGACACTAAAACCGAGTAGGGATGTTTTCTATCGCGTCCGCGTTTGAACCATATAAAGAGATATTGTAGTTCCCGCTCGTAATGGACACAACACCCTCTCCGAAAAGAGGGCCCCCCTGTTCCGTCAATAACCAAGGGTCTTCAAATTGGCGAAAGAAGACCGAACACAAAAACAACCCTGATCCTTTAGATCTCTCGTCTAAAATGTAAACTAGCTAAACAATAAAGTAATTACAAGTAACATTAAAAAGAGGGCTCACCTCTCACCTGATTGGCAAACAATTTCGGCAAACGTGCAGGTACACTTTGTACAAAATATTCAAACACACATAGCACTTCAAAATTCACAACCACAAACAATTGCTCGACCAATTACACAGGTGACTTACACAATATTGGTATAAGGCAGTCCACTAGCACAACTGGACTAGATTTGACCCTAAAACCGGCCTTGCCGTTGGGCCGGGGCGCCTGGTTGCTGGTGGTGGTGGTGCCTTGGATAGCTGTCTCGTTGGCCCTTTCGTGCCGTTTCTGCGCTGCCTCCTTCCCGGGTCTCTTTCCGCCTCTGCCTCGCTACGGACATGTCTGCTCGCTGATAGATACGGGAGGCTGTGATGGCTCCATGCTCACACCTCCCACATGCTGTAAAGGCCCAGCCTAGGGCCACAACCAGTGCAGAAGCACAAAGGTGCAATAGCGACTATAATCCTTCAGTCAGTCAGTCAGTCTGATCATCCACTGTTGACTCGTTAACCTATGAACATGCCTTCCAGACTAGCCCAGCTGAACGAAGCTTACGTCAGTTTCCATCGTGTCAGGCTAAACCTGATACCTAAACCTGAAGAGATAGAGAATGTCAGGATGTTAGCTATAGCCCAAGACCTAATAGAAGAGGTCTTCAGAGAAGAAATTAAGAAAGAACAAGAAGAATGGACTGAGAAGTACAGACTTCAGAAGAAGCAGAGAGAAGAACAATAGCAGCAACAACAGCAGCAACAGCAAGAACCAGACAGAGGTTTTGTGGACTGCCGTGTGGACACCAAAGAATTCTCTTTCTCTTTCCACAGAAGCAGACCGTATCGTATAGGAAAGCCTGCCGCCAGACGGGGACGCAATCTTAGACAGTAAAAAAAAGATTGCCATTACTCCCGTTAACAAAAAAACAGCCCTTTTCAGGTCTACCCAATGCTCTAGAAAAGACATACTAATTCAATTTGCCAAAACTTTTAAAAATTTAAAAAATAAATAGAAGTGTGTCTATAAGCATTTCGTTTCTTTTGTCAGTAAAAAAAATCCACCCTTTGTTTTCTCTGTCTTGTCCAATCGTGCATGTCTGTGTTTGTAAGTAAAAAAATAAAAAAGTCAAAGTGAGTGCTTCTTTTAGGTCCGCGCGTTTTCATGTGATGGTAAGTTTTGGTGCTTGGGAATGTTTTCCTTCACGTCCGTGCTCCAGGAATATAAAGCGGCACAATTGTCAGTCTGGGTACCATTGTGGACTAGTCAACTTCGATGAAGATGAGTAGCAGATTAGCCAAATTGTTGGAGCTCCAAATGCACTTGGAGTATGCCAGGCGTCTTTTAGACGAACTTACTATGGATGCCATAGTGGAGAAAGAAAGAATAGAGAAGGAGGAGAAGAAAAAGAAAGAAAAGGAGAAGGAGGAAAGGATCCTGCCTCACCTATTCATGAGACCTCAGTGTGAGGTGAAACCTGAGGTGAGGACACAACAACCAGTACGACCACCTCAACCACAGCCACAACCACAGCCACAGCCACAACCACTACCAGCAGCACATCGTCATCATCCACGGCTGTGGTATAGGAGAAGGATGGAAGCCTTCACTATCCCAGAGACGGAAGATTGGGAGAGTGAAGCCAGTCAAGCCCCCTCTGCACTCCCAACCACACGTGTCAATTGGGAGCAAGATTGGAGTCGTCGTTGTGTGTGTGGTGCCCGCCCTGGGAGGTACCAGCATTAGCCAGGTGCAATTGGAGTTCAAGAAAAAAACCCAGCCCTTCTCAGGGCTAGCCAGATCTCTAGAAAAGAGAGACTATTCAATTTGCCAATTCGTGTAAATGTAGAGTAGTGTGACTATAAACACTCACTCCTTTACTGATTGTGTGTGTGTGTGTGTGTGTGTGTGTGTGTGTGTGTGTGTGTGTGTGTGTGTGTGTGTGTGTGTGTGTGTGTGTGTGTGTGTGTGTGTGTGTGTGTGTGTGTGTGTGTATGTGTTTCTTCTCTTCCTTCGTTGGTGTGGATAGTAAATAGGTGTGTTTTATGCGTTCTCCTTCGTTGGTGTGGATAGTATATGGGTGTGTGTTTTTCTTCTCATCCCGATTGTGTGGATAGTAGATAGATGTGTTTTATGCTTTCTCGTTCGTTGGTGAGGATAGTAAATTTGTGTGTTTCATGCGTTCTCCTTCGTTGGTGTTGATAGTATATAGGAGTGTGTTTTATGCATTCTCCTTCGTTGGTGTGGATAGTAAATAGGTGTTTTTCTTCTCATCCCGATTGTGTGGATAGTAGATAGGTGTGTTTTATGCTTTCTCGTTCGTTGGTGAGGATAGTATATTTGTGTGTTTTATGCATTCTCGTCCGTTGGTGGGGATAGTAGATAGGTGTGTTTTTCATCTCTTCCTTCGTTGGTGTGGATAGTAGATAGGTGTGTTTTATGCTTTCTCGTTCGTTGGTGAGGATAGTAAATTTGTGTGTTTTATGCGTTCTCCTTCGTTGGTGTGGATAGCATATGGGTGTGTATTTTTCTTCTCGTCCCGATTGTGTGGATAGTAGATAGGTGTGTTTTATGCTTTCTCGTTCGTTGGTGAGGATAGTATATAGGTGTGTGTTTTATGCATTCTCCTTCGTTGGTGTGGATAGTATATAGGTGTATGTTTTATGCGTTCTCGTCCGTTGGTGTGGATAGTAAATAGGTGTATGTTTATGCTTTCGCGTTCATTGGTGAGGATAGTAAATAGATGTGTGTTTTATGCGTTCGCGTCCGTTGGTGTAGATAGTAAATAGGTGCATGTTTTATGCATTCTCATTCGTTGGTGTGGATAGTATATAGGTGTGTGTTTTATGCATTCTTGTCCGTTGGTGTGGATAGTAGGTATGGTGTGTTTTATGCTTTCTCGTCCGTTGGTGTAGATAGCAAATAGGTGTGTGTTTTATGCGTTCTTCTTCGTTGGTGAGGATAGTAAATTTGTGTGTTTTGTGCGTTCTCATTCGTTGGTGTGGATAGTAGATAGGTGTGTTTTATGCATTCTCATTCGTTGGTGTGGATAGTATATAGGTGTGTGTTTTATGCATTCTCGTCCGTTGGTGTGGATAGTAAATAGGTGTGTGTTTTATGCATTCGCGTCCGTTGGTGTGGATAGTAGATATTGGGTTTTTCTTTCTCCTTTTCTTTTGTGTGTATTGGTGTTTGTCCCTATAAAACTTCCTTTATCAATATTAAATTCAATTCACCTACCTACCTACCTACAGTATCGCGTATTCAGGTCAGCCAGTTCAGTGACATCACTGAAGCTAGAAATTTTGAGGCTATAAATATAGACTTGGGTTTTCCACAGGTTGTAGCTATAAATAGATGAAAAAATGAGAAAATGAAGAAAAATGTACTGTAGAAGACGAGGTGCTGGTGAAGAAGAAGAAGGGAGGAAAGTAGAAGAAAACTAAACGACCCCATTCAGGGCCACTCATATGTCTCGAAAAGATGTCTACTCTCTCTTGCCTTAAAATTTTTTAGTTGTTGTATAATTTATGTGTAATGGGTCAATCCATTGCCTCAAAAAGATTTCCTCTTTCTTGCCTAAAATATTTTTTAGTTGTTGTATAATTTATGTTTAACTCACAAAAACATTATTCTCTGTTGCAAGTGTCCATTACCGTGATGTCACCCTACCTGTTCCATTCCTATTGTTCCCATACAAAATTCCCATTGACGCTATAGTGTCCCAGGGTGTGCCATTTGACGCTATAAATCTTGACGCTATAGTACAAAGTAGGGTCCCGTAATGCTAATTCCCATTGACGCTATAAATCTTGACGCTATAGTAGAAAAAGTAGGGTCCCGTAATGCTAATTCCCACTGTGGCTATAGTATCGCTTATTTTAATTTTTTATTTACAATTTTTCAGTTTACGCGAAAGTCGGTATGAGTTTAAATAATTTCAGTACTACTTTAAGTTTTGGTAACATTTTTAAAATTTATCTATGGATTATTTTCAGTCTCCGCTAAAGTCCGGTGCAATTTCAGAATTTAGTGCTACACTTTGTCTTTGCCATTTCTGACAACCAAAAGATCTGGCTAGTTATCAGTTTCCATTCAAGTCCGCTAAATTTTTCGGAAATTTAGTGCAATATTTTAAGTCACGGCAATTTGAATACGATCTTCCAGAGTTTTTCTCAGTCTCCACTAGAGTTTGGGACATTTTGGTAATCTTAGTACTACTTTTAGACTAAACAAATATAATTTAATCTTCTGGGATATGTTCAGTCTCCGTTAAATTCTGGGACAAAAATTTCGTAATTTTGGCGTTACTTTTAGTCACAGTCATTTGAATATTAATGTTCCAGATTTTCTCACTCTCCACTTAGTCCGGGAGAATGTCGTAATTTTAGTACTACTTTTAGTCTAAACCAATGTAACCTAATGTTCAGGGACATGTTTAGTCTCCGTTAAATTCTGGGACAATTTCGTAATTTTAGCGTTACTTTAAGTCACATCCATTTTGGCGTTAGTCTTTTCCTTGATTATAATTATTTATAGCATCATTATAATTATGCAAATTTATGAACACCGTCAACTTAATTTCAGGTCTAGGTAATGCTTTATATATAAATCTCGGGCTTGTATTAGTATATGTCTGTCTCAGTCTCTATACACTTTGTATAGAAATGACACAGGTGGCATGACGTCACGGTACTACCTTGCTACATTGTTGCCAATGTCCAGTACCGTGACGTCACCCTACCTGTTCCATTCCTCTTGGCGCTATACAGACCCAGCGTGTGCTAATACAAAATTTCCATTGAGGGCCATAGTACCACAGGCTGATTTTCTGGGCCTATAAATCGGAGGGCCATAGTACCGCAGGCTGATTTTCCTTCTTTGGCATGATGAGGGCCATAGTACCCCACTACACTACTCATCACTTATAGAGGAATAAGCAGACTGTGTAGAGACACAATGATCAAACCAAGACACTTTATTGTTTGAATCACTGACGTAAGTAAAATTTGTTGTGTGGTCTACTATTAGTTTTAAGCCCGATATGATATAACCGTATTCATCACAAAATATGCTAGGTTCATCTCCACAGGGAGTGGATTTGAGTATAATAGCATTCCAGTCTCCTATTACATAAACATTTAGAGTATTAGCATTTTCTACAATAGATTTAATTTTGCCCAAATAATCTACAAATTCCCCAAAATTTTCCGTAAGATTACAAGGTAAGTAGATATTGACAAAGAACAAGGAGGAATCCCCTGTCTTGATAGTAATACCTATTAATCTGGGATCATCGAGGTGTTGTACTTCTATAATACTTGCGAGATATCTACGTTATATTGGAGAACGCAATAAAGAAGTGATGGAACGCATGTTACTCAAATGTGGGAGTACAATGACGAGCGCAAAAAAGTAAGGGCTCTAGAAAAAAGAAAAGTAACGCCGTTCCCACAGAACTACACACCTGCCTGTAAACAAACGTATCTACGTCTTAAACACTTTTATACGTTACATGCCAGATAGAAATTACAATACAAGCTGTTGGCATACATGATTACCAGTTTAACTGATTCTACCATCATCTCATATCGCATTTTATTAAACAAATTTTGCCTCTCCATGAACCGCATTCGTGTTCTTAAGGTCTGCGTAACGAATATACGTCTACAATCTCAATTGGTGTCACACGGACTTGCGTCGTACGCTATCTCGACGTGTCATTCCCCAATCCTCCACCTTTGCTACGAAGAGACACATCCGGTTGATAACAAGAATGCAACTAATGCACGGTCATCCGAGCAAACATAGTAACTTTATGTCCTATAGCTGAATAACTAGTTATGTGGTTGTGTTCATTGTTCGACAAACACATCCCAGCATCCTAGTGCAGAGTATCCGTTTAGAAGTGTTATCAATGGAATAATTGTGTTCGGGACCAGTTTCATGCTGCTAAAAATAAGATCGACGTAAAGCTCAGAGGTTTGGACTATTAAACTCTTGTCTTACTGTTTATAAGCAAATCAAAGAAACTGCTAAGAAGGATGTTACATAGTTATTCATCAAAATCCATCTACTTTAAGTTCTAGGACCACTGAAAGTTCCAACTACAAAGAATTCTGTATTACTAACAAGTAACTGTAACAGAACACATTTTCACCACATCCAAAGACCCTCTCTCCAGTCGAATTTCCAGACCTGTGTCGAAATTTCTTTCGTGATAAATTACAAACCATTAGTGATCAACTGGATAACACAATTTCAATCGACCCATCTTAACCATGGAGTTGTAATAAAAAATTTCAAAGGCTCCTTTAACAGCATTCTGAAACTTTTTATACGGATTTCTTACGTACAATCCCGACGAAGAGCGCGCCAAATTTATGTGAACTTTATCCGATTCCAGTATTACTGTTACTTGAGTGTTTATTATCAATCATCTGCGCTATTCCCATCATCAATCATCTGCGCCATTCCCATCATCAATCATCTGAGCTATTCCCATCATCAATCATCTGAGCTATTCCCATTATCAATCATCTGAGCTATTCCCATCATTCTTCAAAACAGCAATTGTATAACCTCGTTTGAAACAAATCAACTCTTGTAGATAACGATTTGAAAAAGAACTACGGCCCTGTTTGGAACTTCCCACTTTTGTCAAAAATCTATTTAAAAGATCGTTTTGGTCCAACCTGTATAAAATCTGAATTTTAAAGTATTTTAAGTAATTTTAGTTCCCATTCTGACTTTGTCACATAACTGTCATAACACCTGAAAGTAGATAATGATCTTCTCTTTGATTTGATGTTTTAAAAAAAATTTCAGTTTTCACGCTACTCGGCTTATCTGCAACATTTAACAAAATAGACCATGACCATGATATATTACTTGAACGTCTCAAGTATGTATTTATTTTGCTGATAGATAATTACTGTGCTTCAATTCATACTTAGCCGAAAGGACACGAATTGTGTACGTAAATGGAAAACACTCCAGTACATTTTGTCTTTGTTTTGTCGTTCCACAAGCTTTTCTTCTCGAACCCATTCTCTTAATTATGTATATCCAACCATTTCAAGTGTCATAAATTTCATCCGATGGCTCACTAATTGTATACTGACACCCATATATAGAAATCTAGGTGTCAGCAACAACAATGTTACATTCAAACAATGAGTAAAAAATCTTTGTGTCCCTCTTTACAGTTCTCTTTCATTACACCAGGGCTGCATATCTGAAGCTGTCAGGCATCAACTCCATTGGCAAATTTCTTCCTGCTGATGTCACTAAAACACTTGTGTATTCCTTGGTACTTTTAAACTTGATTGTTGTAATTCTATTTTGTCTACTTCGTCTCAATACTAACTTCAATAACTTCAGAAAGTACAAAACACTGATGCTCTGATCGTTCTTAGGGCGCCAGGAACCGAGCACTCGCCCCGTCCCCACCCCTGCTGGGTGCCCTCCACTGTCTAACCCGGAATCAAACAAAATCTCTGCTACATTTCGTTGATTACCCATAGTCCGAAATAGGCTCTTCTTCTGACACCCGTATTCTCGTTATTCGTTATGTTAAAACCGAGTCCTGTGAACAAGGTTTTCCTGCATATAAGGCCCAGTTACCTAGAATGAATTGCTTCTCGTACTTAGACAATGATGCCATATTTCATTTAGAAGCGCTCTAAAAACTCACCTCTTTCAGTTGCAAGATCAGACTTAACAAGAACTAACAATATTTCTTTACCCTTAATCATTTTCACCATGCCTTGTTTGTGGATTACAAGGGGTATTGTGTTTTTGAAATCGTGTTTATATATATATATATATATATATATATATATATATATATATATATATATATATATATATATATATATATATATCTGTGTGTATGTTATTATGTGTTAACTAATATTGTAAAGCTCTTAGAGCTTTTAAAGATTAAGCCATCTTATTCTTCTTATATTAAATGATTTTGTCACAATTAAATTCGTCAGTAAATACTGCCACCCACACTGAACGCCATCATCCATCACACAATTTGGACCTAGTGTTATTTGAACACACATTGTTCTCTTTCTGCCGCATGTGGACTACGCATGGCATTGATAAGTAAAAAAGTGTCATTTAAAACGTTTATGAAATCATTAAATTTACATTTTTGTTCAATATCTCATAGCGGCCTGAGGCAAATGTATTAAGAAGCAGAGGTTAAATGAAAATATGAAATCATTTCATACCTCGTGATAAACAGTAATGTCCACTTAAGAAAGACTAAGACAAAAACGTTATTGTTCATACTTAGCTCCAATATGAAATATAACTGCCCTTTTAAAATTAATTTATAATGTTATAAAAAGTGTTCAACACGCTTACTGTATATTTTTTTTATTTATTTGTATACTTTTATATTTTGCAAAATATTTGTTCACCTTACAAGTCATTATTCTAAAAGCTACTAAATCCAGACCCTCTAGGGCGGATCACCGGGGGGGGGGTCAAGGGTTTACCGAGCCCGGACTAAACAAACGTACACACACGCGAACGTAGTCACTTGTCACTTGAAATCTGACAAATGTTTAATTCTTGCGCACGTTTAATGGATGTCATACACTCTTTGAGTAAATGGACACGCATGTTTTTGCCTTGGTGCCCGTTCGAGATATGTCAGGGTCCTTTTGAAATTTTGGAACCCCATCTCTCGACCTGATCCCGCTTGCCCCCTCTTTGCCAAACTCCTTCCCAATATCGATTCGATAAGGATGTTGGAGTTATAACTAATTTTTACTCTATATTTAAATAAAGATGGACGAAAAAGTAATTATCTGGAAAATGCATTTCGGTAATTGATGTTTTGTGTCCCTTTAAAATAGAAATGGGTAAATGCTTGTTATGAAACACATGCCGTTATAAACATTTTCTAAATCATCATCAAAAATGATATGCGGATTTCGTGGACAAGAGCGATATTGGAAATTATATTAATCTAAGAAGTTATTTACTACATACCCGTTTAATCCTACGTGGCTAATTTGGCGTTCGCTACACATGTGCAATTTGTAATTCCGTATCGCACATTCAGTACCACGTTCCTAAAATTTCCGTATCGCACATTCTGTATCACGTTCCTAAAATTTCCGTATCGCACACCCAGCCTAGTACGGAGCCCGTGAAGGGACACACTGCATATTTTTTAAATCCGAGATCTCGGTTTACTAATCCGAGATCTCGATTTACTAATCCGAGATCTCGGTTTACTAATCCGAGATCTCGATTTACTAATCCGAGATCTCGGTTTACTAATCCGAGATCTCGATTTACTAATCCGAGATATCGGTTTACTAATCCGAAATCTCGGTTTACTAATCCGAGATCTCGATTTAGTAATCCGAGATCTCGATTTAATATATGGAGATTTAAAATGACGAATTTGTCATCTGGGTGCCTCGTTTTGACTGGATGCGTTTATTGTGGATAGATTGCTGTAGGTCGGAGGCGAAATATTCAAGCATCTGAGGTAAGTTGTAACTGTAGATGTTTGTTATAAGGGCGTTTATTACAATTAAAATAAAATACTACTTGTGAAGTGACGAGGATATCAAGTAAGCCAAGCTTTCTCACTGACTATGACCCACAGTATACTTCTACAGTATTTAAATATTCATGATTATTACGTTTGTGATAATGCATTCATAATACCTGCTTGTGCGAAAAATCGGGTATATTTGTTTTGTCACGGCAGTTGAGTGTTTGTCAACTAGTCCGTCTGCACGTCCATCGTCGGCCAATGTTGGTACGTGAGAAAGCTTGCCAGTAGCTTCTCGTGGGTCGGTGGTTCTTTCCAGGGTTCTTCCTGGTTCTTCCTCCACCATTTATTCTGGCCGCCATGTATATCCTATCTTGTGCTGAAAAATGGCGTTAAACCCCCTATAACAACAACAATAACAACGTCCATCCTTCTTTATAGTCTCTTGAAGCCCCAATTTAGAGTATGAAGTTAAGTTCCCTACACGGCTTGTTAATAGTATGTGGATTTTGGATTCAGGCTCGATCACAGGGAACCCTTGTTCAGGTTAAAAGATCTAAAGATTACTTGTCTTAGTTAATATGGAAAGTCTGCACTGTGATGTCTTTGTTTTCAAATTAGATGAGGTGTACATGGCGTAATTAATTAGTTCTTAGTTTTCGGTTTGACCTCACGCAATTCATAAAGAGAAGGCATAGAGATGAAAAGGTCAAAGTATGTTTGATTTAGTAATCCGAGATCTTGATTTAGTAATCCGAGATCTCGGTTTACTAATCCGAGATCTCGATTTAGTAATCTGTCATGCGCAAGCCTCACTTTGATTCTTGCAAATGGAAGGAGGGACATTGAAGAGAAGTAAAGCAGCTGAAGTAAGAAATTGCTGTAATCTGTAGATGTTTAATTCATAAGTGACATTTTCTTGGCAATCAAAGTAAAATCATTATCGCGAAAGTGACGAAACGAGGAAGTTTATGTTACAAATGCAGTCGCTATATTACACAAGTCAGATCCTCGCACCGTTACCGAACCTATAGTTAGTTTAAGTTATTTATACAAATATGCAAAAGCAATGGAGCTTGTACTAATATTTTGAGGATAACTTTTAGGTCGCAATATATAGGCCTACTGTAGGACATTTTGCACTGTAACTAAAATATGGTTTAACACTTTGTGTATATACTATACCTATTTACAACTCATTTTCAGTTTATGACATTTGTATGATCCACGATGCTCCAACCGTGTTATTCCTGCATCGTGATACAGACAACAAAACTTATTTAACATGAACATTTTAAATCATACATAGATGACCCCCACCCCAAGACGTACAGAAAATACTTCTTGACATTATTTTTCTGGATCAAAACTTTTCTTTAGCTCATAGACTGTTAATATAGTTACATTTTAAATCATACATAGATGACCCCCACCCCCAAGGCGTACAGAAAATACTTCTTGACATTATTTCTCTGGATCAAAACTTTTCTTTAACACATAGACTGTTAATACAGTTACATTTTAAATCATACATAGATGACCCCCACCCCCAAGGCGTACAGAAAATACTTCTTGACATTATTTCTCTGGATCAAAACTTTTTTTTAACACATAGACTGTTAATACAGTTACATTTTAAATCATACATAGATGACCCCCACCCCCAAGGCGTACAGAAAATACTTCTTGACATTATTTCTCTGAATCAAAACTTTTCTTTAACACATAGACTGTTAATACAGTTACATTTTAAATCATACATAGATGACTCCCACCCCCAAGGCGTACAGAAAATACTTCTTGACATTATTTCTCTGGATCAAAACTTTTCTTTAGCTCATACGAAAAACTGTACAAAGGTGAAGTTGTGGCTAAAAGTCGCTAAGCCTATAAATCAAAACATTCTTCGGAATAATGTTCCCTCATTTAAAATACGAGTCAATTTTAAGGCTCAGATAGAGAACATTATAAAGAGGAAGCACTGCTTAGCAGAAGTACCTTATTTTTGTATGAGACGTACATGACTGGAAAGCATGGGTTAGGGGTTGATCATTATAGTTGTTGTTGTGGTTATTGTTGTAGGATTTAACGCCATTTGTTTCAGCACAAGATAGGCTATACATGGCGGCCAGTATCAATGGTGGAGGAAGAACCCGGGTAACCCTGGAAAGAACCACTGACCCATGAGAAGCTACTGGCAAGCATTCTCACATACCCACATTGGCCGAATCCGAGAGATCATTATAGTAAGTAAAGCACTGTCGACGTACACAGACCAATTATATATATATACAAAAAAGCATACCTCCAGAGTTGTACTGAGAGAAGAAAATCCTCAGAATGTGCTCTGCATACCTGAGTTTATTTAAAAAGTGATTACAGGAAAAGAAAACTTTGGAACTGGACCGGTTTTAGAAGGGCAGTTTAGCAGTTCTTATCTTTACAAAGGGATGAGGTTTTGAAGTTTTTGTTCATTTCACACTTCTCTTGAACTGAGAAATGGTATTAAACTCAACATGAACAACAACATGTATGCATTACATGTCCACCTTAAAGTATGTAATCAAACCATATATTGTATTTTATTTTAATTTGATTAATTAATCTCTGTCTATATATCTGTTCATCTATTGTATGCATTCATTTATTCATCCATCTGTCTGACCGTCCACTTTTCCATTAATTGATGCAAACATGGCTTAGAGGAGTCATGCTGTGTTGTGATTTACTGGTATATGTGTATGACAGCTGATATTGTATCTTGTTAAATCACTTAGTTTTTTTTAAATAAAGGTTATGTGTTAGTTGTAGATGTGGCTTGAGATATTATTTGCTGGGTCAATATAATATGTAGGAGTTACTTTGGCTCTGATACCTGGGTGAGTATGAAAGGGTTGTATTACTGATTAAAAGATTCAGATTCATTTTACCTGATAAATTCCCCAGATGTACCAGAGTCATAAATAGATAAAGCTCAAACCTTTCTTGCAGTGCCAGATATATTGTCTAACACTTTATATTCTGGGTCAGAGGTCAAGGTACATGTAACAGCAGCCAGTGATGGATGTGGTACAGTTTTTAATATGGTTACTTTATAAGAGAGAAAGTGACTATACTGAAAACATTCAGCACATTGTGGCACTTAGGATCCCACAATCAAGGTGGGATGGGAAGAATCTGTCATGAAGGGGAATTCAGTGCTTATGAAGGTATGATGATTATAAAAGGAAAGTTTTGTATTTTATTATGTACCAGTAATTTCACAATAAGTCACTTAATAATTAAGGTACTTATTCACAATACTGAATGTAAGATATATTTTTATTTCATGTATGGTAGATCATGATGGAAGAAGATAGAGAACTTGAGGATTTCTTGAAGAAAAGGGGACTTCAGCAAGATTTGATTAAGAAAATCCAAGAGCAGAAGGTATAATAGATTGAGAAATTTTGTGTCATGATTTCTCTTTTGCAGGATGTGAGTAAGTGACATGAATAATCTGATTGTATGCATAAGGGACCAATCTGGTAGTCTAAGCGGTTACAACATCTGCCTCGGATGCAAGAGGTCGCAGTTTTGAACCCTAGCAGAGTCATACCAGAGACTTATAAAAATGGTACTAGCAGCTGCCTCACTTGGTGTTCAGCATTAAGAGGTTAGTGTTAGGACTGTTCGACCTGGTGTAAGGATAATTTGACTGGGTGGGACATGATGCTACATGTCTTCAGCATGATGCCCCAGTGCTAGACATCACTATAAACTACCACACTGTAGACATCATAGCAGTAAGACTGCGAAATTGTTAAAGTTATGTTAAAATCCAAATCACACACACACACACACACACACACACACACACACACACACACACATAAGGCAGGGGTCAAGCTAGACTTGAATTTTAGGGAGAAGTGACTTCTCCTTTTGGACAGAACAGGGAGAAGTGAGAGTTCAACAGGGAGAAGTGGACACGAAGCAAGAAACACGATATATATATATATATATATATATATATATATATATATATATATAATGTGTGTTTACTTAATTGAATTATGCCCTCTGTTTCTCAGTATTCATATTTGCATTTAACATCGGATTTAAGCAATACTTTATTTTCAAGTAGGACACTTTGAGTTATTTTGACCATATGATTCTAAAATAGAATAATAGAAACCACACTGAAACCCATTGTAACACATTATTGTAATTGCAAGTTAGTAAAAAAAGCTTAATCAAGTACCCTTAATCAATTTTTAAAAAAATTTTTTTATACCTTCTAAAAGTTCACAATAAGGGCACTTTCAAAGGTTTTTAAAACCTTTTGAAACAACCCCCGTATTATGTACATGAGGGCAAATGCACGTGTCTTCAGATTATACTGTTCGTCCTCATTTCTTTGTTGCTTATAAAACATTACCGTAACTATTCATACATAACACGCTAAAATGCATAAAATTACAGACATAGCTCCTTTATAGTCAGTATATAAACTATACCATTGTTTCCAACCGAATCAACACATACGTTAGTGCATCTATTTTTAGAAGGAGGGGTTTTCGTAATGTAATCCCATTATATAGCTTCATTACAACAGTCCATAATGATAGGATTGCAAACTTATGGTTTATTTATTTGTCAATGTACTTGTTGCAAGTTTAGGCACTGGTTAAAAAGTATCTGCTTCGCTGCTTTTTTTTCCGTATTTTCACAGACATGAGTCAAGTCCGAAAACAACTTTGACCTTGCAACGCTTCTCGCGAATTCCACAACATAGCACTGTCTGACCTATATAATTGCATTTTAAAGTTAAATCTTAAATAACATAATACCTAGGCTTTGCTTTCTATGAATTGTATACTTTTCTGAATATATTTGCCCGATGATTTAAGAAAACAATCTAATAAACTGGTAGGCCTACTTCCCAGACATAGCGATGTCCGCCATTATTTCCCCGTTACTGATTCACTTAAGTTTCAAACTAGTTTTATGACGAAATAGTGTACAAGAGACAGTTAAAATATCCAGATCACCGATTCTGGTCTTAAAACACAAATTGCTATTTACATTGTATTGTTAAATTTTCGAAATACAAGTTTGTATGTTTTTATCATCAAAGGATAACATGGAAATCGGTCTGTGATAGTTGCTAACTTACTCGGGAAAGGGTTAATGGGCAATCAGTTATCAAAACACATG
The DNA here is from genome assembly GCA_016617855.1 of Megalonaias nervosa. NCBI lineage: Eukaryota > Metazoa > Mollusca > Bivalvia > Unionida > Unionidae > Megalonaias > Megalonaias nervosa. Next base: position 26,734 of record JAECUM010009276.1, on the reverse strand, counting down.
CCTGTGAATGTGCAAGAGTTTGTTTGTCAGCGTAATTGATATCAAAACTAGGCCGACGAATACATTTTCCTACAGCACAATACTGGAATTAACTTGGCTAGAGCGAGGGGGCATCTCAGAAAGCATTTTCAGTGGACGTACTCCAAAAAAAAAATCACAGGGCGATGTTATTTTCGCTTTCCTAACAGAAGAAGGCGAAGTTTACACTTCTTAGGCGACTTTGTCGCCCATTTCGCCTGGTGGTGTGACCCCTGTAAGGCTATATTTACATATCGGCTCACTTTGGCCACTGTCTTGATTGATGCTATTTTGATTATAAATGCATGTTTGTCATCTGCCCTTAAACATGTTAATGTTACCATGATAAATTCAGTAAATTTACTAAAATGTTCAGACTAGTAGACACATATTTAATACAGACTTCATATAAATTTAGTACCTGTATTACCAGTAAGTGAGTTAGATTCATGCATTATGTATGCCCAGAGGGCATGAGTGGCCAGATAAAGGTTGATAAAGTGATTTAAGTATGAAAATTTGTGCTTTTCCCAATTTGTTTTAAAATAGGGGAAAAAATCACTTATCCTGTACTAGGGTGTTGAAAAATGTTACTTGCCCAGCTTCGAAAATGTATTATAGTCCTTTACATCAGGTTATAGGTTTTCATCAGCTCTGTACTATGGTGCCAACAGTGAGTCAAATTTTAATGTTACTAATTTCTCTCATTTACTTGCACATATCACAAGAAATTTGTATTACTGAAATGATTGACTGTATTTGGGGTTTTTTTGTGTTTTAGATTGACTGCCAAACCCTGTGTGCAATGCCAGACAGTCAGTTACAACTGCCTATTCCAAAGCTTGGTGATGTGTATGCCACAAAAAGATTTTGCCAGGAATTATTTAGCAAACAACAGAAGTATAGTAGAAAAACCACATTGTTGGAGAAGCTCCGTCGAAAGCTAGGATCAAAATACAACAAACATGATGTCCGTGATGCAGAAGATGAGTCATCAGATCAAAGAAGAGCCAAGCTTTTGGGCAATGCAAATGCATCTAAAAATGAGAGAAAAATTGAACTTGGCTGGTGCGATTTTAATTTATGCTCAGAAAAGTACCAACAGGTTAGAAATAAAAATGGTGGCGGGACAAGGGAAGCAAAAGTGAGCAAATATTGGAAAGCAGAAGACATTCTTGAATATGGAAAGACTTTTTTTCCCGGGAGGTGTATCAAAATAGGGTTGTGAATCAGAATTTGAATTTCATTTAAAAGATTTCCAGCAGTCAGCAGTTGAAAACTCGGCAACAGTGGAAGATCTGTACAAAATAACACAAATGAGAATACTTAGATTCTGTGTTTATACTAGAAAAAAGTAGCCTGTTGTTACTGTAGATGCAAGTGATAAAGGTCTTCTGGAGGAGGATTTGCCTGGATTTACCACTTGTGTTGGGAAATCAGTCTTTGGATTAGATTTATCATCTGCCTGAGCCCCTGTCAGTCCTGAAGGTTATGTGCCAACAATGTACACAGCGTTGTGTGAAACACCAACAGCACTGAATGCCTCTACACAGTCATCAACCACGCAATCCAGTGATTCAAATCTGCAGTCAAGTTTGTTGACAGTTCAAGTAGATAATGAAATAACATATTCACTTTGTGCCGAAAGTTACAAACTTTTGTCATCAGAGGAGTCAGTCTCCTTCAGTCTCATGCAATTCCGTACCAAATACTGCAACATCAGATGATGGAACTTTATGCATGGATGACATAGATGTTATTGTTGTGTTTGAATCAGTATCTTCTGAATCCGGCCATAATTTATCACCAGAAGTTCCAATTCGACAAACAAATACACTTCAGAGAGAGAAGGGGGGGGGGGGTCTTAAGCCAGTTTAATATTTACCAATGTTACATTTATAGGTTAAAGAGAACTTAAAAACAGAATCAAGTATAAAATAGATTATAAGTATATAAGTGCAACCTGGCCAAGTACGGCCTTCTCGTTTCGACAGGCAAGTGCGACGTTCTGTCTTTAGGATCGTGTAAGACTCGACAAATCCCAAGGAAAGTTGTAAACATAACATTATAACGGTTCCGGTTCCTCTAGGTTGCTTAGTATAAGTTCAAGGTTTTCATCCAGCTCAAACTATTTTTTCTCTCTCTCCTTTCACATTTTTCCACGTAATTTTGTCGATCATGGAGAGAGACAGAAGAAGGTATGGAGAGAGAGAGAAAAGGATGTAGTGAAATGACTTCGAAATACATTCGGAAGCCTTAGTCGTTACGCCTTTCCTTTGCATGATGTTATTTGTGACGCCATTATGTGTTATTATGCACACAAAATATTTGGGTATATTAACGTAAATGACACAGTAGTCGTATGATACGTTTATATTTAATTGAATGACAGTATCAATAAATATTTCTTGCAACGCGGGAGCATTAGATTAGATTACAATTGCCGAGAACGTGCACGAGACAAAAGGCATCACATCTCACAACTCTATGACAACACGCAATGTCATTCAGCTAGCATAGGTTGTACCTATGTCATATTATAATTTATGTTGGCGGTGCCATCGAAACTAATTAATTCTTTTTTATTTATTCCTGCAACATTGTAATGTACAAATTGAAGAAATCGTTTGTCTTCCAAAATCTGAAACTATTGTTTACACTGCCGTTAGTGATGACACGTAATGTGGTCATTGTGGTCTTATTAACTTACAAACACCAACGGGCTTCAAAGCAGCTCGAAATGGTCATTATTTACATCAGAGGTGGTTTGATGTGTCATGCGATGGAAAAAGCAGGGGACGCCCCAATTGCGCGGGATTCGTGTTGCACATTATGAAGTAATTAAAGTGCGTCGTAATCACACCGTCATGTGAAGACCCGAGTCAACGTATAAGATAACCAATCAGAGACAACGAATCCAAAATGAGAAAAGCCATGCTAGCAAAGCCCAACGTATCCAGAGATTACAATTAATTCGCATTCTAAAAGTGAGACTCATCCCAATGGTTAATATCAATTCGTTAATCAGTCCAAGGTCACAGTTCCGAGCTGAATCTGAATTTAAAATTTTACGCAATCTCGATATAAAATTTGCAGAAATCCACCGAAGGAACGTTTCTTTATTTTACTTTTCATGTATTAGTTACACTGGTTGGGTATCGTTCTTATGTATTCATGTAACATTTATTTTACCGCAGCCCAGCGCACTGTGGAAAGACGGCTGCATTTTATTTATTATTTTGATTTTTAGCGTTACAAGATTTCAATGGGGCTGCAGGGGTGATCGTGCTTGTGTCATATCAACACCATTTTCATTTAGAATAAACTGTATTAAATATTTTTCTATGTTCTGCCACGTTGAAAATTTCGTCCATTAAGGAAAAACGATGACAAGATTTTTTTTAAGGATGCAGCCATTTTGGACATGTTAATCATGCAGATGTTGGACATTGCACATTTTTTAAAATTTAAGACCAGTTACTTTTCGTATGAAGTGTTCAAATGAGAAACCATATATCGATGTTACTATCTGTTCAGACAGTGTGGCGATAGCACGGCTTTCACGGCCTTATGGCTTCTACGAAGGCCATGCTATTGGATATTAAATCAGGACGATTTTTGTTTATTACTAGTAATGCATTGTAAGAAGTGTTCCTGTAGAAGAGACATTTTCGTGTTGACATGACTATCCATCCAGTAGGAGTAGCGACTAAAAAACTTTCAAGATGACTGCATCGAGTTGAATGCCAAAAATGCAAAATCATTTTCCTTTAGCACCCATTAGACCTCAATACAAAGGTATTTGCCATGTTTCTTGACCACCAGCTGTGGGAGGAGTGAGCAATAAAAACCAAGGCGCAAAGCGGGCAACCTATCGACATCGACATATCTTCGCCTAACCTTTGTTAACCTTAATGCCTACAGAGCTAACACAAATGCGAAGCAATCTGAGAGCATATTACAGTCAAAATTGGTTACAAGAATCTGTTTATTAGTAGAATTTACATAAATGATATGACTTTAATATGATAGGAAAGCAAACATAAGCACCTTTATATCGCCTCCCCGAAATAAATTTCTGTTATTAACTGTTTGATATATGCATTTAAGAAGGTTTTTGTGACAAAATAAGATGTACAGAAATTGCTATCTGGCATCAAGCCGGTCACAGTTGTGTTAAAAGCCAGTTGCGTAGGCGCAAATATAACTTTATTGCCTCGGTGATAGCTTTTGGTAGATTCCAGTTGTTTTCCTCCTTATGGAGACAACAAAGTTAGAATAATTCTTCCTCACAAGGATAGATCGTTTCCTGAGCACATTCTATACGGCACACTTCTATCTCCTCTTCTGAAACATCACACAAATGATCTTCTACATTCTCCATATCCGGCAATAAGTGTAGAATCAGTGGCCTACCTGAGGGAGAGTTGTTCCGGTTTGCTCTTATTCTGTGTATATTCCAAACCATCATAACGTCGTCCAGTTCATCCTGAAATAAAAAATAGGTACCATATTTGTTATGGCATGGTGATATTGGTACACAGAAGAACAATTAATTCCTTCAGGTAGACATTAATTATAAAAGTTGGAAAAGTCTTCATAATTCAGCAAAGAAAAGCTGTTAAAAATTTTCAATGAAGAGGTTAAAACCAGAAAGAGTAAATAGGTTGAAATTCCATAAAAAGAATAAGACAACAGTGTGGAGTATGAATTTTTTCCTTGCGTTTGAATGTGCACCAATTTGATATGAAGGTTTCTAAAATAAAAGGAAATTTTAGAGATGAGTAAAGTAGCAGGGACGGGTGGAAACACTCTCACGCTGCACATCAGATGATGGAATTGGACCGAGTGGAGCAATTGTGGAAATTTGCTTGTGTTGTTTGAATATTTAGATCTGTTATTAAATTGTTATTCCTCACATTTTATTTTTTGTATATTATCCACCTAGACCGTCGGCATTGCTGACTGGGGGCTTGGAGCTATATATCCATCTATTTAAAAACTTTAAATTGTACGTCCTCATACGAGATTAGCAATAATACCCTAGCAATTACACCGACGAAATTTGTTTATGAAAGACATTTATTAAGTGTGATGGCGGTGTAGATTATACCTATAGGTTATTTAAATAATCATCTTGGAGTTCTGCATTTTAGGAAAAATGGAGACACATGCATACATACATATGTACGTACGTACCTACCTACCTACCTATCTGCCTACCTACCTAAACACATATACGCGTACATACATACCATACATACATACATACATACATACATACATACATACATACATACATACATACTGTACCTGCAATAACCTCATAAGGCAGAATTGTACGAGGTTGATGTCTAATTCATTCCCTGAGAATAACCCACTATCTCGAAGTACCTTTAGTTCTTCCATCCAAATCTGACAGCACTCTTTTCTAAGTATTCCCCACCATGACTCAATCCTGGTGTTCAGAGTGCTTTTGCCATATATGAAAGTTCTATCACTTTCAATATCCAGGCCATCAGATCGTTGAAGGAACCTTTGCATCGCTTTCTGTACCCATATCACCACGCATAAACGTTGGACATCCTCCGTATTCTTCAACAGCATCAAGAAAATATTTTGCAATTACTTTTGGGTCACTGTTAGATCTTCCAACCTTTAACCAGATTAATTTCCTGGAATATCCGTCAATGCAGCCATTTATGCACAATCCATAAGGTTTAAGTTTGTCATATGAGTCAATGTGCCAGCAGTAGTTTGGGCCTTTTGAGAAGTATTGTCGGCGTCGTAAGCATCGTCTTTGTCTTAACTCAACTCCTTGTGGATCCAGTATCTTAAGCACGAGTCTAATTTCTTCCTTCTTCACTTTCAAACCATTTAAGAGGCACTTTTGATACATCCATCTGTATCCATGCATCTGTCCAGATGTCGTTAACTGATATTCAATAAATGAAAGCACAGTATCGAAATCATAATATCCTTTCCTCCTTGTCAAGTTAAGTTCACGCAATTTCCGTTTCAGATGACGTACAGAGATCTTGATATTGTGCTTTATTGATAAAATCATCGTTATTTCGTCATATGTGAAGCCCATATAGAAGTACAGCTCAATTAAACGCCTTGTGTACATCTGAAACATGAAAAACTTAATTTAAAATTAGTAACTTTTTAACCCCATTTCCCACATACTAATATGTAGCGTTCTGCAGTCACTGAACTTTGGTTCTTAATCAGATACGATAAATCGTCTGGTCATGACTTCTCTATAAATTGCTGGAGGTCAAATAAAAAACCAAAACCTAATTGTATAAGCCATATACACATCATCTAATTCGTGTGTGAGTTTGTGTTTTGGATTTTTAACGTATCTTTAACAATTTCGCAGTCATGTCGCTACGATGTCTGCAGTGTGGCAGTTTATTGTGATGTCTAGCACTGGGGCCTCATGCCGCAGATATGTAACATGATGTCCCACCCAGTCACATTATCCTGACACCAGGCCGACCAGCCCTAACACTAACCTCTTAATGCTTGCTGAGCGCCTAGCGAGGCAGCTGTTAATACCATTTTTGCAAGTCTTTGGTATGGCTCGACCTGGGTTCGAACCCGCGACCTTCCGCATACGAGGCGGACTCTCTAACCACTAGGTCACTGCATCGGTCTTCTAATTTTAAAACAAAGACATCGCAGAGTAGACTTTTCTATATTAAGTAAGACAAGGAATCTTTAGATCTTTTAACCTGAACAAGGGTCCCCTATGATCGAACCTGAATCCGAAATCCACATACTATTAACAAGCCCTTGGAAACCTAAGTCCAAACTCTAAATTGGGGCTTCAAGAGATTATAAAGAACGATGGACGTGCAGACGGACCAGTTCACAAACACTCAGCTGCCGTGACAAAACAAATATAACTGATTTTTCGCACAAGCAGGTATTATGAATGCATTATCACAAACGTAATAATCATGGACACTTACATACTGTAGAAGCATACTGTGGGGCTTTCCTACTGGATCACCGACAGAGAGAAGGCTTGGCTTACATTGATACAGCAAAGCATATTTTTTATCTATCACATCGACCTTTGCGCTTCGTCACTTCGCGAGTAGTATTTTATTTTAATTGTAATAAACGCCCTTATAACAAACATCTACAGTTACAACTTACCTCAGATCCTTGAATATTTCGCCTCCGACCTACAGCAATCTATCCACAATAAACGCATCCAGTCAAAACGAGGCACCCAGATGACAAATTCGTCATTTTAAATCTCCATATATTAAATCGAGATCTCGGATTACTAAATCGAGATCTCGGATTAGTTAAACGAGATCTCGGATTAGTAAACCGAGATCTCGGATTAGTAAATCAAGATCTCGGATTAGTAAACCGAGATCTCGGATTAGTAAACCGAGATCTCGGATTAGTAAATCGAGATCTCGGTAAATCGAGATCTCGGATTAGTAAATCGAGATCTCGGATTAGTAAACCGAGATCTCGGATTAGTAAATCGAGATCTCGGATTAGTAAACCGAGATCTCGGATTAATAAATCGAGATCTCGGATTAGTAAACCGAGATCTCGGATTAGTAAACCGAGATCTCGGATTAAATAAATATGCAGTGTGTCCCTTCACGGGCTCCTTACATTTTTAGATTTCATTTTTATGGTTTTCGGAAATGGGGTCTTTTGTAACTGGGGTCTTTGCGAGATTAGACCCCAGTTAAGGGGGAGAGTGTTATTGCAAGACCCCACTTTCTACGGAACACACACACACACACACACACACACACACACACACACACACACATATATATATATATATATAGCATATATATATATATATATATATATATATATATATATATATATATATATATATATATATATATATATATATATATATATTCCGACCTGTTCCAAAAGCGCCGTTAGTAGTATATAAATGGGGATTCTGCACCAAAAGTAGGAGACTCCTGTTATCTTATAAGATGTGGGTTTCTGGACCAGCTGAACTATGAGGTGATGATATCTATGTGTTTTCTGGACCAGATTAGGCATGTGGTGACCAGAGAGATGTGAGGCGTGGGTTCCGGACCAACCGTATTAAATCCATTGGATTTTCTAATGTAAATAAGTAATGTGGGTTCTGTACCAAACGTATAAAACGACAGTATTCTGATGAGAAAACCATGGGATTCTGGACCACTGGGTGGTGATCAGATCGATATTGGTTCTGTATCACTGTGTGCATATTAGACGTTTATTAAACCGTGTAACAAACTTTTAATTTTTTTTTGTTCCTGGGTAGTAAGTGTTATTTCCTAATTGCTTATGCCTCAAAAGTATAGAAAATGGCTATTATTCCACACAAACGTTGCTTTTGTGACCATGATAGTGATATTTTGAAATTTACCTATTTTCCAGAACATTCCAGATAGATTCAGTGCTGAGTAAACTTGTAGTAACTTTAGAACTTTCTAGAACTTTCCAGTAATATAAATAGTAATATAAATACAGGGGCCTTAAGCCCACCAGTTCAGTTTAGTTCCAGTCACCTAAGCGGATACATATCTGCATTTTTCTGAGATGGCATCAAGAGGCTGCAAGCATCCAGCAGACGCATTTTGCTATGTTTGCGGCCAATTTATCAAGACAAGAGCGAAAACGTTCTCGGTGAAAGCATCTGCTAAGATGTGTGAGGCCTACAAGGCATATTTCGGCAAGTCAGAGAGCAAGGAAGACGTAGATCCAGATGACAGTTTCAGAGGTGGAGCTGAGGAGAGAAACCCATACTACCCCAACCAAATAAGATCTCAACGACTTGATACGAGATCTTGGTCTCACCAAGTCCAATGCGGAGCTTTTGACGTCTTGGCTCAAGCAGTGGAACTTGTTGGGTGAAAGCGTTCAAGTTGCAGATCATAGGAAGCGTCACCAAGCTTTTTCTAGCTTCTTCACCCGTTAAGATGCTTCTGCCACAATGTGACCAGTTTGTTCGAGGCAATCGGAATCGCCTGTAACCAGAATAAGGGGCGCCTCTTCATTGACAGCTCATCCAGGAGCCTCAAAGCCATGCTACTCCATAATTGAAACAAGTACCCGTCTCTTCTCCTGGCTCACTCGGTACATCTCAAAGAGGATTGCAACAATATCAAGACCTTGATGGACGCCTTGAAGTATGATGAGTAAGGCTGGGAGGTCATCGGATACTTCAAAATGGTGGTATTCCTGATGGGCCTCCAAGGCGGTTTTACCAAGTTTCCCTGCTATCTTTGCCTTTGGGACAGCAGGGACACCAAGGCGCACAACCACAGGCGGGACTGGCCACAGCGGATCGAGTTCCCTGTGGGGAGGAACAACGCTAAGTGGGAGCTACTGGTGGACCCCCGGAAGGTGCTGATGCCACCACTGCACATCAAACTGGGCCTTATAAAACAATTTGTCAGAGCTCTAGATAAAGAGTCGGCAGCCTTCAAGTACCTTCAAGACTTCTTCCCTAAGTTCTCTGAGGCAAAGGTCAAAGCCGGTGTCTTTGTCAGACCACAGATAAAGAAGATCCTGGAGTGCAATGAATTTCCCAAGACGCTCACTAGTAAGGAGAAAGCGGCTTGGAACAGCTTTGTCGCAGTGGTCCGGGTCTTCCTGGGCAATCACTAGGCCGAGAACTATGTGGAGCTGGTTGAGACTTTGGTGAAGAACTACGGCACAACGGGCTGTAAGATGTCCCTCAAAGTCCATATCCCTGATGCTCATCTTGATAAATTCAAGGAAAACACGTGAGCGTACTCGGAGGAGCAAGACGAGTGCTTCCACCAGGATATACTAAGCTTTGAACGTCGCTACCAAGAACGGTATAACGAGGATATGATGGGAGACTACATTTGGGGACTGATTCGTGAAAGTGATTTACAGTATAATCGTAAATCTCGAAAAACTACTCACTTCTAAATCTTTTGTGGTCATTTTTATATTACTTTATTATAAATACAGGTTCATTTTGATTCGGATGTTGTTTTTTTCTGACTTTATGTTAACGAAAAGACAAATTCGCCTGTTTTCTCATTGGAAATATGTAAATTTCAAAATATCACTGTCCTGGTCACAAAACCAAAGTTTGTAGGGATTAATAGCCATTTTCTATACCTTTTAGGCATAAGCAATTACGAAAATAACACTTACTACCCAGGAACAAAAATTGTGTTACATAGTGTTATTAGTATAAGCAATGGATCAGGCATCTTTGTTACAGGAATGTTCGTTTCCAGATGCGTCAGAGCTACCACCTTGGCCCTTGCCATGGACATCAGCGTCACCCGACCTGGATGCGAGCGCCAAAAACGCCATCGATGATATTTTGAAACGTTTAGATGAGGCTGTGGTGATGGCTAATAAGGATCTGAGTTATATTTGGGAGATGAATTTTTTGGAGGAGGAGGTTCAAGATGAGCACGAAGATGACCAGTGGAGGAGAAGCTGTTATGGCCATCAGAGGCCGACACAGCAATGCAAGCAGCAATGTAATATCATATCAGGAATAAGGTCAAGCGTTTTTACTTGACTGCGGCACAACGAGATTAATTTTTTTCATTGGATTAACCTAGTTGCACGTGCTCCACTTCTAGTTCGCATTAAATTTATTAAGTTCGACTACGTGTTTAAGCATATTTTTGAGATGATGGGGTTACCAGAACAGGGTGCGAAATGCAAACCCGTTTCTGGCAAAAACGTATCAGCAGCGTACGATAGGATTATTTCGGAGGCACTGGCGATAATATCTCCAACGCGGCAGTTGGGATCCACAAGTTAAGTTTATCAGGAAAACCAAACCATTTGACGAGAGATTCTTTTACCTTTCGCCGAAATTCTTTTTTATCTTGAAAACATCCTTGATGGTTTTCTGTAATTTCTGCTCGTAAGAAGAACCCTTGGCCGACTCCCCTGAGGCACCTTTAAGCATGTTCTTGACCGGTATCGTTTTCTTAAGTGTATCCACCACAAATTCTTCCTCGCTGCAGTTAGGTGTATATCACTGTATCGCTGGTAAATCTCTTCCACATACGGTTTTTCAGAATTCTAGTAAAGCGCACCACAAAAGCAGCTTTGACCTAATTTTGTGTGCTGCACAAGTCCACTTTATTATTTTAAGCCAAAACGAAACGGTTTTGTTGTAAAATTCGCTGCTGTCCAATGCCACAACGTTAGAGTTTCCTTTTTCTGTTTTTCAGAGGTACCACCCATACGTATTTGCTAAACGCATCGATAATCGTCTACAGACACTTGAAATGAACGTTGTCGACGAGATCCGCTGACCAGTTGTCTTCCACCGTCATAGCAATGACATAACGACCTGGAAAAAGCTTAAGCAAAGGTTGGTGCAACTCTTCCACCAGCAACTCCATTGCGGCCGTCTTCGACACCTAACGACTTTATTGCTCTCATCGGAACACAAATACCCAACTTATGCTTAGGCCCTATGATACCATGCACGAGAGTGCTGTCTACTCGTTCAGTCAAATTTCTCAGTTTTAGCTCTTTTATATCCCTCAGCATGATCGGATCTCATCCAGCATTGTCGTCGGGGTGATCCCTGTAACAAATATCGGGAGACATTGCCTGTGTCCGTCCCCTCACAATCTGCGATTTTTTGGCCCCACACACTTTGCAGAACGACTTGACCATTAGGCGACCATTTTTGGTCATCACCTACACTGGATTTATGCTGTCCGTTCTAGCTCTACACTTGAAACACTACTAGTTCATGACTGTGCTATATTTAAGACATTCACTAAAATTAGGTCATTTGTGCAGCGATAAAAGTGATTCCACAGGTGACTTTCCATTGTATCTCTGCTGGATGTAGCCGATGCAGTACCAGCCATGCGACACCGTGTTACCAGCCACCCGTTTTTAGCTAACGGATCACCTAGTCGGGAGACGGTAAACCAATAGAACGGAAATACTGGACGTCGCCTGCCATGGTCGCTCTCCACAGCGACCCAGTGAGTTCCGGATCCGTAATAATCCAGCAGATCAATCATGCAACTTTTGTCGGGTCTTTTCTAACCTGCCAAATGATCCTTAGAAAGCACACCTCTAAAAGGTTTTGACGCTCGATGCTAACTCTCTGTCTCTCTGTCTCTCTGTCTCTGTCTGTCTATTTGTCTGTCTGTCTGTCTCTCTTTCGTCCTCGATGTCAAAGTTTGACAAAGGAGTTGTCCACAGCGGTGAAGAGGCCGACTGAGTTAAACCGTTCTGTCTTTCGCGATCTGGAAATATCTGTCCGGGAAGAATCTTTCCTGGCAAGTCCCCTCCAACTTGTAGTTCCTTGAAGCTGGAGTCATCCTCCCAATCCAAGGAGAGAGGGAAGTAATGTTGCAGCGCAGCGCTACCAGCTAGAGGTGGCGCGATAAATCCTTTTTGTTTAGACGTAGATAATATCAGCGCGAGTCCTTTTTGGTGGCGGCATGTTTACCTAACGAGGCAGCCTATCGATGATCCAGCATGAGCTGATCCGGTCATGTCAATGCAAAAAGAACTCAACTTAATCCATACGGATTTTCTCGAGTGTGCCGTCGCAGCCACATTTTTCTTTTTTGGCAACAACAGCTTTAATCCTAATGGTACGTACGACATAGTTTTTATGCTGCTTAGAGGAAGCATCCTGCAAATTTCCCTACTCGAATTGGTGAATCCCTGATTGAAATCAGCCTGTTTTGCGGTCGAAAAATTATTCTTGAAGACGACCCAGGTTATGCCTGCCTCGTTACCCAAAGTGGCCTGTGGTGAATTGCGAGTACATGGTTTTTCACTATGGTGCTGTGATAATTACTATCTCACGATGATAGAAAATCATTAATTCGCACCGTGATTAAAATCACACCGTCAATCCTACATTCGGGGTACCTGTCACCATAATCTTTTCAGACCATATCCCGCCATGAGTCGATCGGCCTCTGAGACGTGAATGTTTGAAGCTTTCCTATCGAGGTCAGACAAAATCTGCTCAGATTGATCTCAGCTCTAGTTTTCTTGCTGTTTTCTCTAGAGCGTGCTTATCCTGAGGAGATAGCATTGCCATCGGTCACAAGCTTGCTGTTGCCGGTGATGTGGGCGTTGACGACGTTGTCGCCAGTGACACCTGCCCAGTTATCTTGCTGGCAATTCTCTGTCCTACGGCCATTCCAGAGGCAGAGGGGCTCCGGTCGCTCCAGCTTCGGCGGCTTTCAGGGCAATGGGTGAGGCTTTCGTTACGATTCCTGATAAAACCGATCGAATTGAAGAAAACAACGTGAATAAAAATAAACCCACGATTTTTGTCGCGTTGTGCGTGATCGTCTTAAGTTTTATAATTTAATCCATCACTGATATGAACGCTTCTTGCGTCTCACGTGCAAGTAATACATGGTTCTTCCGTTGTTGTTATCCACAGCGTTCCCGGACTGATCCGTGAGTCACATGGTCATTTCCGAGATCACGTACTTGTTCACGACTGGATAATAATTTAAAGAATATCCCAAATATGCATCAGCGATCGCGGAGGCAAGTTAATCGGCATAGAGTAAATTACATTGAATACTGTTGCGGTGCCTGTTAGGTGGCAACAAGAAATACTCCCACATTTTAGTCATGTTATCGCGTTCGATTTTAATGTCGCCAAAACACGATAATGATATGTTACTCAACAGGTTAAATCTCTTTAGGATCGACAATGGTAAAGATGGCAGGCATTCCTTGAACGTTTGTTTACTGGAGACTCATTAAACTCCGAAAGCGTTTTTGATTTATCCTGATGAGGCTTTAGCGTGTAAATGAGCACGTGATAATTGTGAGCATGTTATTCAGATTCATCAGTAGGTTATTTTGCCTAGGCCGGTAGGACCCACGATCAAGTAATGGCAGTTCGGCAGCAAAAATTGGTGCTCATTTTCTTTCTTCTTCGTCTTGGTATGGAAATTAATGATGTTCACTTTTTATACTTCCTTTGGTACGCTTATCGGTTCAGGCGACTATGATGAGGGGCGCTATGGTGCCTAGCAGGAGGAGAGGATAAGAAAGTAAATTGTGCCGGTGACTCCATGCAGGGTGATCGCAAAATGAGCGGACACAGTATCACGAATCTTGAGAATGTGAGTTATCATCCGCCGCATGCCAACGTCGCAAGATGGCCGAACGTGTCGCAAGTGGCACAGATCAAATTATCGCTCACCGGAGAACCATGACGGGAAGCGGTGGCGCTCGCGAACAAATGCGATAAAACAGGCGGATCTGTGTCATGGCACTTACACGTCATGGGCATGTTTTCCGTGGTAGTCCAAGTCACGAGCGATCTCATCATAGCCTCTCACTCCTCTGGGACCACATCTCAGAACTCGAGACGTCTTGGAGTGTACATCGGATTGGACACGTGAGCGATCATGATCTATCACTTCGGAGCCATGAACCTTTCCATGTGGATCGACAGAGAGGTTAGCCTAAATTACACCCCGATCATCTTTCAGACCGTGGAAGGATTCAGAATCAACAACGACGATAACTCATGGTTGGTAGACATCAACAGCACAAAATTTAGTTTTGTACAAACCGACGTCCATGGAAGGACAAAAAATTATACGTACTCCCCAAGATGTGGCCTAGTACTCGCAGCTGAGCTCTTTTGGAGGTACTAAATTATCAACCACAGGAGGAACCCTCACCGGAACCCTCACCGAGGCGGTTGGAGCTAAACTCGTGGAGACGGATTATTAGGCACGAAAATGTATATGGGCACACGCCGCGTCAGAAACAACACCAGGTAAATTCCGTCGCTCACAGAAAACACTGGAAACGAATGTGATGTCATCTTGGCGTCGTCGGAATTTTCATTTTCATCTTCTTTCAAGGATTATTTTGTCTTTGCCCATCACATCTCACCCACGTCAACGGGAAGCGAATGGGCGACACATGGAGTCACGTTCAATATTTCGCTGACGATCCATCTCCTTGTGGCTGTCTCAAGAGATCAATCTGGAAATATCAGGTGCGCGGACGCACTTCTGGATCAGAGCGCATTCTCACGTAGAGATTAGACGGCAACCACGCTCAAATTGTACATCTCCGATGCCAGTCCGTACACCAAGTTTTCCATGTTTAAATTTACGGCGCTCAAGGCAGAATTTGCTAATCTTGGGATCAGTTATTTCCAGATTTTTATCCTAGACGAACTGATATAGGTCCGTGCGAGCTACTCTAACCATCATGCGAAGAATTTTACCTTAATCCAGCTAATATGGTTTTACCATGACGGAAATCATCTGAATCGCCATCGACCGTTACCAGCTGCTGATCGACGATATCTACCGGTAGGACACCTTGTACCCCAGAATCTACCTGCACGTGCTTAAGCAGTCCACGGGACATTATGCGAAGATTAACCGAGTGCGGAATCTGTGTAAATCCTTGCTCGGAGAGGTCTACGAAATATGGAAGCACGATGAGGTCCAACGGTCACACCTTTCCGTGGGACGCATGCGACGGCAGCAACTGAAAGACGCCATCGACAGATATTTTGCCGTGTTTTAATTTTGTAACGACAGAGAACCCATGCGTTTAGCTAAAGACATCGAAGGGCTCGTTCACAACATCACCCAGGAGCTACATCCGGACACATCAAGCGTCGTACGTTTGCATGAAGGGAGGACGACGACTCGCACAACTGCATGGATAAAGTCGTAAAGAAAAGTGATTTCGCGGAGATAGAAACCTGCACAGTGCCGTGGACTGAAGAAAGTTGTTCAGTATGCCGAGCTGGAATACTAGGACGTGGATACCATCATGGAGGTGATGGCGCTAGACGAACGATTGGGTAACGTTTCAGACAAGGAGCTCCAGAACCTCCCGTAGCGGAGGGTATCCGCAGTGGTTGGAGATGACGTTTTTGACACAACAAAGCCATGGAGGCAATGTTTTACTTCTCCGTGTACCTTGAGCATGGAAAAATCGATCCAAACCTGGCCACGGCAGTGTATCGTTATCTGGTAAGTCTCAACATGACGATCGATATCAGCTACGAGCTGAAAAGAGTCAGTAAAGTTACTAAAGGATATTTCAAGGATCCATTCGAAGCAGAGCCACATATGAAGAAATTTATCACGGGCAGAACATTAGGAATTGTTGGTACGAGTCCATTATTAAGATTAGTAATGCACTTTCTGAGGAAATGCTGGAGTACGAAATGGTGAATCTCAAAGTGTAAAGAATCGCCATGATGTTTTATCACCTTTACAGACATCACCATAAACTCGATGTCGTTCCGTGAGATATGAATGCCAAATTCATACCTCTACTTGGAGGCGAATAATCTGCAATAAAGGAAGCTCGAGTATCTTGTTAAACTCAATCAGCTCATAGGAATAAACACAGGGTTAAGTTTTACCACTCTTTATCAGGTGAACAATCATCCAGAAAATTGCGTGAAACCCCCCCCCACAAAAAAAAAAAAAAAAAAAAAAAAAAAAAAAAAAAAAAAAAAACCTTTAGCGTGGAGAAGCACATGAAATTGATGAGTGAGCATCTGCTGATATGGATGTCTTGCTCCAGCGTTTAGTCATTTCATGAGCATAGGATGAGATCATGGTCGATTTTAGTCATATCGTCAAAACTTTATTGGATTAGGACCGGAGAGAACTCGAATCGCATTACCGCTATTACCATCAAAAACTCGCGCCTATCGGCATTATCGACGACTGATGAGAATCGCCTGGTCGGTGCCGCTCGCCGTGATCGTCTCCACAGGCACCAGGACCAATCCATTCATGTTGATTTTTTCCAGAGCCAGATTGGCTTTACAAATGATAGTCAAGTGGATGGAGTCCGCGCTGGAAGCAAAAAACATAGTACCAAGCAGGCTTTTCTTGTGTATCAAAAAAGTGCAAAGCAATATCCGATCGTATCTGCGTGGTGGTACATTCGACATGTCTCTACTGGTTCGTGAGCAGGGAACGGTAGACAACATCCTAATCGATCTAGCACCGATGTCCTTCAGCCGCTTCGAAATGCCTTACGACAAAGGTTTTCAGACACCCCATCAAAAAGAGAAAACTACGTTTAAACCTGTTTCCCAGACTGATGTTTTCGTGAGCAAGCGACACGGGTTGGTCGATTACGCTGAAATAATTTTCCTGAGGATGTGCTTTATGTTTCTGTATTGCCATCAACTTAAAAGGCACGTACGCGACAATATTTTTCTCTGGATAGATGATGTCGATGTCGTGATAGCTAAACACTTTTTCGGGTTCGTGTATAGCATCATTTCTGTGTCCAGACCATGGTGCAGTAATTTGAACTGTTCTGTCTCGTCAGAGTCTCTGTAATCCTCGCAGAGGTCGTTGATCGCCAAATAATAGCACGGTATTGATGGCGAGTGGCAATTTGGTGTAATGGCAAAAGTCGCGATAATGGAATTTTTTGCCGTAATGCGGAGTGAAAATCAGTTGGCTGTAAGAGGACTTGCGAAAGACCTCATCGATCAGCAGAACCTTTGACACGATCGGAGACACGGCCAGACCCGATAACACCTGACGACAATAATATTCGGGCATCACCCCCCAATAGTCGCGCAAACGGACACTTTAACTCGAGCAGTAAAATCTGGTGATCCATCAAAACACACACATCAGGGGAATATCCGAAACCATGGATCACTTCGTCGATGCAGCTATCGTTGCCCACGATCTTACCTTCTCCGTGTAGAGTGTCAGCGCGAGATCGGACATCGATCACCACAAGCATGATTACGTCATCGAGTCAAAGGCAAAACTATTTTTTATTCACGATCGAAACGATGTCGCCAAAATGGCAGGGTCCTATGACCGTTGCCAGCTTGGATCCCAGGGCCGTCTCCATCATCTGATACCACTTTTGCTTGACCCGGTAACGCGCAATAAATTCATCTAGTTTCTTTTGCAAATCTTCATCCATTATACTTATTTTAATAGTCATTCTCTAATATAAAAAATGTCTGTCTACGACGACGATGGGGTGTTTATCGCCGACGTCATTTTGCACAACCTATACATCCTGGACGAAGCTTATCTCGAACGCGGTCAGAAACAACGTTCCTGTGACCTTGGAACTCATCGCCACGAGAGCCATTGAAGTCGCTCGCTGGCAAATTTTGCTCACGCGAGAACATCGACGAGAGCTGTCCAAAAATGATGACATCAGGGCCATCTACGACGAAGACCTCACCAGGAAGCACTGCGTGAGATGCATGGGGAAAGTGTATACTTTTTAAAAAATCTCTTAAAATTATATAATTCTTAAAACAGAGAGATATGGCTGACAATATCCAATACTTGACCTATGCCTTGAAAATCATAAAGATCTCGAGGACGCCATCGTGAACACGTACTATCTCAATATCGACATCAGTGTGCCCCTCATCCTCACCAAAGTGGTCGGCATAGGAACAGATCTCGTGCTGCTCACGGCTGTGCAGCAAGAGAAGCTCTACCACAAAGACAAAAATCAACATTGTTTGCGAACGAAAAACAGCATCTCGTGCATGCATCGAGAAGACTCATGAAACGCATACACGGGGCATCATTATAGATGTAGGAATCACAGCTGTTTAAAAAAACAATTTTGTTGTTTAAATGATCTCGTAACAACCAGGAACACGGCTCACGTCATATTTTGGCCTCTCGATGTCACTTAGACTGCTGTTGTTGTTGTTGCTATTGTTGTTATTGCTGTTGTTGTTGTTCTGTTGTTTCCTGATTGCGGCATCTTTAATTTGTGCCATATAGTCGCCGATGATCGGTGGGGTTTTCTTGATTTTGTTGCTTTTTCTTAACTTGTCGTAATAATATTTGTTCGCCCGATGTTTCGACCGCCACAGTTCTGTCACATTTGTAAGCGTCCATGAACACCATCTCCATATCCTAGGCATGGCTGAGATCCTAAGCTTCCTGTTTTGATGATCGCGTTGTGGTGCTGCGTACAGTATTTGCCTTTGCAGGTTCTATTGTATTTCTCTGAAATAACAACTGGCATCGGATCTTTTCTCGTGCTGGTGTTTTCCTTATGATATATTCTTATTAAAATAAAAATTTTATCTCTAATTCGACAAAAACAAACAATAAAGAAATCGAAAAAATATAAGCAATTAAAGATATATTTTAAAAGTTTCTATAATATAAAATAAAAAAAAATCTGAACCAATGCCACAGTGATGGAGAGAAAGAGACGAGGAGTGAATGTTATACTCAACCCCGGATAAAGTTTCATTCTATTTCAAATTACGAAATGATCTGATCCGTCGTCTGAGATAGATTTACTTCGGGATCACCCAGCGACAAGCACGTTACACGAGATCGAATGTTGCCTTGGATGAACTCATCTAACAGATAGGTGAACTGCTGCGGGCGTTCCATGAAGGTGATCTCGTGACGGATTTTAACCACCTCATCGACAGAGGGATCAGCACCCTAGAACGGTATGCGGAACAACTACGCGACGAGTACAAGGCTCTCACGGGGAAACCCACAGCGTATCCAAGAACGAGGACTAAAATGTTCGAACGTCAGAACGGCTATCAAACTTAGTGTCACTTTTAAGGTTCATTTCCGGAGGACAGAACGAGAAAAAGCCGCCGAAGTCTGGCTGAGATCAAAGTCGGTCACCGTTTCTCGCGGATAACGGTTTCAACGCGATCGTCGACATCATCTGGTCGTTTATTCAACCTTGCATAGATAACTACCAGGAGAGAGGATCGGCGTGAATCTATGCCGGAGTGAACTCTGTCACGTTTCAAACGTCGAAATATCAGCTGCTGCGTTTAGGTAATTATGTCCAACTCCCCATGTGATTTCAGCCACTAACGAGTACGTGAACGTTAAAAATGACGACGATCACTGTCTGGTCTAGGCGCTTATCTCCACGTTACACACGTCAGAGGATCACGTGGATCGCCTCTCCAACTACGAGCCGTATTTTGATAGCACTAAAACAGCCCATTGAGGTTTCAAGCTGAAGTCAAAGATGTTCCAAAACTTGAAGCACAAAATCATCTGTCGATCAACGTCTTTGGTTTAGTAGAAAACAAGACTCGGAAGAAAGAGTATATGGTCTACCCGCCACTGATTTCAAACTCGGCCGACCAACACAGCATCAATTTATATTAGTATCAGTCGCATTGCATCTGGATCAAGGATTTTAGTCGCCTGTACCGTCCCCAGTACAGTAAACACAATAACAAGGCGCAAGTAGTAATTAAAAAGGGGATTCTCCTTCACTTTCTCGGCTCAGTATAAATTTCAGAAACGTTTCTTTATTTTTCGTACTCATTTCAGGATTTGAACCAGTGCACTATTTTTTCCAATAAAAGCTCATGGTGTTTAGATTAAAAACCGTTTTAAATACTCTTTTTTTAACCCTAGTTTACTAAACTAGCACCAAACTTTAATCACTGTTCTGTGCACCATTTCTGAAAATATGCTTGATTATAAACTGGCCGACAAGGCGAGTTGGAATTCCTCTTTTTTATTACTACTAGGTGAGTTTCTTTGTTGACTGATTATGTCTTAACACTATCATTATTTTTGTCATACTACAACGTACAATAATTTTTTATGACCTGAGGAGCCCATTAATGTTATCTACTTTATTAGTCAACTCATAAACTTGATCGTCAAATTTCTCTAGAGCGTCTTCATTTGTATTCAAGAAGTCTCCTATTTTTTCTCCAACATATCCAGTTTAACACTAGGTTCTGAGACACTATTTCTTATTTCCATATTTTTTTGCTTGTGCTACTAGCTTACACACATCGTTCTACATTTATCTTATGCACTAGATAAAATCTTGTAGTGACCATTAGCTAATGTGTTTACTCCATCAAAGCAATATCTCATATCATCAAACGAAGACAATCCTTTATTGTTTAACATTCTAGTCTTTAATTCGTGGTGATCTGATCTGATGGTTGCCACACTCAAATTCTCAACGTTACCTGTTATCTTTGCTCGTTCATAATCATCATATGATACATTTTTATTGAGAACAGATTTTTTTTTATTCCTTTGCCAGTTTTCTTTTGATTTTGATTACTCAGTGACAAGCAATGCATTGTAGATCTTAGTCCAATATAGTTGTTAATAGCCACTAGATTTGCTTCGTCTTTGAATTTACCAATTACTTTTTATTTGTATCATCGTGAAACTTAGACCCAGCTGGATAATCTGACAAATCAAATAACTCTTTGCTCTTTCTCACGTCGTAGTAGATATCATTGGTCTTGACCTGATACACCAAGCTGTGTCAGTGAACAGTAGTTGTGCTCGATCACCGTCTTTGTTTTTCATTGTGTTATAGTGAAAATCGTACATTAACATCTTTGAAAAATCAAGAACAGCTGCACCAACATCAATTGGTTTGTCAAGAACTAAACTTGCTTTTTTATGTTGTATTGCAACCAAGTTCTCTCCAAATATTTTCATGTTCACAAAAGATTTACTCGACACTTTTTTATTTCTGCGTTCAACGTTATTCACTATCTCAATGTTAACTCGTTTTCTGATATTCTTCATTGTTTTCCCAAAAGCTGCATTGTTCATCGTTCTCAAAATTTGCATTGGCTAGCTTTCTTTGTTTTGTATTGAAATTTATATACTGCGACATCCATCATTCTTGTCTGAATTTAGATGATGTCACATAAATTAGATATTCTAGACTTTCCCACCAAATTATTAAGGAAAGGCCTTGGCATGTATGTACAAGCAGGACAACAAATTATTAAGGAAAGGCCTTGGCATGTATGTACAAGCAGGACTAAGACTAACTTAAAATACAGAACAAAACACTGTATTATGTTTATCCAGTTGATAAGATTCATTCTAGTAGGCCAAGATGGAAAGGAGGTGCTGGTTATTATAACAAGCCGGATAAAGGAAATGAAGAAATACCTATTGAGGACACTGGCACCAATATTACACCATACTGTTATGCAAAGAAAATAAATAAAATTACTTTGGAAATACGAATGCAACCAATAGACTTTAATATGACATGCGATGAAAACGTATGCGAAGCAGTTACTTTAATATAAGATTAAAAGTGAAGAAATCAAAGTCAAGAGTCCTCGCCTGCAGCCAATAAGTTATTATTTACACAGGAAAAGAAATAGTTATCATATATGAGAATGCTGCGTAAGCTATCAATTTCTAAAACAGAGTCCCTGAAATCTGATGTTGACTACAGTTTGAAAAGCTAATAGATACATCAGCACAGAAGAAATCCTAAACGAGAAAAGTTTTTAGCAATATAAAATCATGGTACTAATAGTATGGAAGAATTGGAACCAGTCAATAAATGAATGAGCATAAGTAGAGCATATAAGGGTTTGCATGCGCTGAAATGCTTATTATCAACTTATTATCTCCACTTTGATATGATGGGAAATTATTATTATTATTATTATTATCATTATTATTATCATTATTGTTATTATTATTATTATTATTATTATTATTATTATTATTATTATTATTATTATTATTATTATTATTTCGCTGCCTGTTACAGTAACTAGGAAGGTATGTGGGTGAGTGGGTGAGTAGGTGAGTAGGTGGTAGATAAGTATGTGGTTTGACAATATGTTAGAACAATACTGGACACACATTGCCAATTTTCAGTTCAAATTTCAAATTTTAAAATGAGCTAATGTTCAAATTTAAAGATAAAAGACATTGCCAAACAAATCTCTAGTAGGGAAATGGGCCAAGATCACATTAGTATAAATTTAGTTCTTGCATAATGATGTTTCCAGTGGGTGCTGGAGGCTAGTAAAAGTAGACGTGAGCTATGTAACTTTAAATTGCGTTCTGTTTTAATTCTGAAAGCTCACAACTTTATAGACATCAAAAACATAAGAAATTGTCGGTAATGTTAATTAATTAAAGATCTGCATTTTAATGTCACTAACCTTTCTCTACGATCATAGAATGAGATCGAACTTTAGCTAATATACCATTCAAAGTGTATACACAATAGAACACGGGTGACCTTGAATAGAACGAGATGGACTTGCATATAAGCGCTGACACCGGTAATACATAAAACCAATCACATCGTACCGGATATTGTTACGTGATATGTATTCTACACTTGCCAGGTAACGCCATATTTGCCATTGCTGCGAAGATGAATCAAGGTACCATGAAACGCTGCGTCTCAGTTACTATTTTAGTGGGATGTATCTTCGTTCTTTGGAGTAAGTATTAAAGTACTTTAAACTTGCTTTAATCAATCTCTCTTACTTTCAATTTAAACGTTTCTGTTTCAAATTAGTTCTCAATTTTGGGGGGTTAGGTGTGTCACCAAAATGAGGACTAAGATACAGTGGTTAAAGGACGACTGAAGTTTTTCTAATAGACTACAAAATTTGTTTTCAAGGTTTATCTCGATGATATTCTTACCTCAATTATCTTCATCAACTCAATATACCATAAAAGGGAAAATACGTATAGGCCTTTTTATCAATTTACGTATATGATGACGCGGATAGCCTATTGATTTAAGGGCCCGCCTTTACAGATCACTGACATATCGCCTCTTCGACCGAATCTCGGCTCAGTCAGCGTGGGTATGTGATAAACCTTGCCGGTAGCTTCCAGCAGGTCAGTCTCTCCCTCGGGGTTTTCCCGGGTTCTTCCTCCACCAAATATACCGGCCGCCATGAATAGCCAATCATGTGCTGCAAAACTGCGTTACGTCCACAAAACAAGAAACCATAACAAATCGTTGATAAATATTTTTGTCAGTAATTCTGGCTACATATATATCCTCCAGCTAAGGATCTAGGTTTATGTTAATTTCCCTCAGTTTTATAGGAATTTCTCATATTAGTTTGTGTCTACAATATCCTTGTTGAATTTGTTTTTCTATTTCGTCTTTTATTGTTTGATGTAGAAAATGTGGACATTATCCACAAAATCCCTCAAAAATCCATGTAACTTCAGCACGGATGTAATTTATGACATTCAGAAAAAGTATTTCTTTACAGGTTCCGAAAAGGATATCTAGACAAAATAAAATATAATGATTAATTGAAGACAATTTTTGCATCAGTTAAGTTTGTCGAAGGAAGTGAAATTTTTCTATAATCTTTTGACGAGCAATATCAAATGTTTCGTCGGTAATATCATTTCTAACAGATTTAAAACTTTTACAGTACACTATATATATATATATATATATATATATATATATATATATATATATATATATATATATATATATATATATATATATAATTGTTTGTCTGTTAGTTTAAATTTTTTTATTTCATTACATGCTATTGTAATGTAACATTGTTTACTGGACTTGACCTTGTCGAAAATTGAGTTCAGTTCTGTTTGACCTGATTGACTTTTTAATATTTTTTTATTTCATTTATATAATTAACTAATAATAGCTTCACTATTCTGTATATGTATGACATAATTAACCAAATTATTATTCAGGTAGACATGTTGATTTGGGTCAGGGTTTTGGAGATTCCCATATGAATTTTATAGGGTATTATGTTTGAAATAAACAAGACTCATTAGATCGTTCAAGAAAGTTATTTCCATTAGGTAATGGTTGTTTGTGGAAAATGCTAATTTGTGACCTGAGGTCAAGCAGAGAACTATATTATCTTGAGACTGTCAGAATTTTGCCTGTCGTGCTTTAACACCTAGCACTTTAAGTTGTATTATGTTGTGTCCAGTTTGGGTTGAATTTTATTGTCTTCAAATTATTGAATTCAAGTGATTATTTTCTCTGGAAATACAAACGTGCTCTGACAAAATTCTTCGACAAAGACATTCATTGGAATTTATACTGAATTCAAACCTGGAATAATATTTCTGTGATACAACAAGAGACTGTTGACATATCAGTACGACGCAGGCCATAACAGACACATCATGGCCTTCAATTTTAAATCTCTTCGGACTTGAACTGAGTTTTATTCAGGACGTTATATTACTTGGACTCGTGTTTTTAATTCTTTTCTGTTACTTATTTTAAGAGCATAGACTCGTAACAATATATATATATATATATATATATATATATATATATATATATATATATATATATATATATATATATATATATATATATATATATATATATATATATATATATATATATATATATATATACACCATGATAACATTTGTAACAAAATAACGAAAGATGCATCCATTTCTCCGAAATATATATTGAAGTTTTAGTTAGGAATCCACCATAATGCATATTTATGTTTTTCATTTTGGTCACATATTTGGGACTCTTATCATTTGATTTGAATTGGATATCCATATGAAAGTTATACTTTGTATCAGTGTCACATTTATCAGTGTATATTACTTCGATTAAATAGGTTATCCCTATGGAAGAAACATCTGGTGCAATATTTTTATCCGTTTGATTTTAAATAGTCATATTTCGGTTAACGTTGTAGCCTGTCCAGGTTGCCGATTGGAAGAAAGGGCTATATTGAATAACGACTTCTTTCAGCCCCAATTTTCATGAAGAAGTAAATATTGTTACATTTCCTGACTCTGTCTAACTGTGATTTTCAAGATAGAAATGAAACTGTGTTATATTATTTATGTTTACAGAGTTCTGTTTTATGCTGAAAGAGGACCCACAAACATAGGCATGTGTTAGAAATTGCAGAATAAAATACTGCGTTTGGCAACTTCGGAATTCAGATTAAATAAGAGCACAGTCTTGCTCAACAAAAATTGTACATTTTCTATGACCTAACTTGTTTTTACATTGTCATCGCTGAGCACCATTGCGCTGATGCTAAAACTTAATGCACCAGTTTTACGGTCCACGTAGCATTAGAATTGTCTTGCGGTTGCACTGTTATTACCTCCATCTCCAATTCGCGTATATAAATAGTACTCTTTTCCACAGCATTTATTCCATACTAACCAGTACTAAACTAACCAAATTCAAGATAAACAGGAGAAAGATATTTTGTTTTAAAAATATGTTCATTTCTTTCTTACATTTTTATCCTTTCAAACTGTTAGCTTGCCCACTGTAGATGGCCCAGAGTTTTAGAGAGATACACCAGTGTGGATTTGGAAAAGAGTAACCAGAAATGCGTAATATTTTATGTGTAACATACATGGACATTGCTAGTTTGTCACATACTGGATGTCACAACTAACGGAAACATGAATATATTTTTATTGCTTAGAAATGAAGTATAATAAAAATATGTAATTTTTTATATTCAGTTGCGTTATGAGACAACCCATCAAGTGGTGATATTAAATAACATGTTTCACACTGGTGCATTTCTTCAAACACTTACACATGCATATGAATATACGGAAGAATTTCGGAAGAGTATTTTGTTTCTTGTTTAGTGTACTTACATTTTGAGTTTGACAAATAATATATACTAGTATTAATGATGTTTTGTTATAAAAAATGTTAAAAAGTAGCTTTTATTATATTATTGGTTATATCGAACCCATAATATCCGCCCAAACCAGCCTCTGTATGTCCATGGGAAAGGCTTTTAACTGCAATTCCCCATGATGATATAGCCAAGAAAGTGTTAAAGGTACCGTTAAAAGAAACAACAACACAATCAACCTCATCTTTATTGCAACGTGTAACCTTTACCCGTGATGATGCCCTTGTATCTAATATATATATA
>JAECUM010009275.1:0-63183 GCA_016617855.1 Megalonaias nervosa | reverse complement strand
AAAGAGGAGAGAGAGAATGATAAACAAATGAAATTGCAATTTGAGAAAGAGAGAGAGAGAGAGAGAGAGAGAGAGAGAGAGAGAGAGAGAGAGAGAGAGAGAGAGAGAGAGAGAGAGAGAGAGAGAGAGATGCAAATACAAAAAGAGAAGGATGAAAGGGAATTTCAAATTAAAATGAAAGAAATAGAGCTGACAAGTGAAAGCACGATCCCACTTCGCGTACAAATTCAAGTTTTGATATTACAAGGAATTGTAGGCTGGTCCCCCCGCTTTTAACGAAAAGGAAGTAGACCAATATTTTCTTTATTTTGAAAAAGTTGCTGAAAATTTGAAATCGCCAAGGGAGTATTGGACTCAGTTTAATACAGTGTGTACTTTTTGGCAAAGCTCAAAAAATCTATGCATCCCTGTCAGTACAGCAAAGTGCTGACTATGATTTAGTTAAGGACTATATCTTAAAGGGTCATCAGAATCAAGATAGACCTATCCCAAATGCTCTTATTTCTAAGAGGTCAAGGTCACGGTCATGTATTGAAAGCAATACATTTGTTGGGTCTCAAAAACCCCAGTCTGATTTTATTATGCAGAATTATGAACCATTCATGTCGAAGGGTTCTATATCACTCTTGGGTGATTTGACCAATCCTATCCCTATTAAAATTTTAAGAGATACAGGAGCTACCCAGAGTATCTTATTATCAGGTACTTTGCCTTTTTCTGAGAAGTATTCTTCTAATGAGAGTGTTCTCATTCAGGGAGTAGAGTGCGGCTTTGTTAATGTTCCTCTCCATTCTGCAAAATATGTCATCAGACTTAGTTTCAGGACCTGTGACAGTCGGTATAGTTTCTTCTTTACCCGTTGAGGGCATTCATTTGTTATTAGGCAATGACCTAGCTGGAGACAAGGTTGTGGTTAATCCACTTGTAACTGACAAGCCTTCTTTGGATCAGAAAGTTGATCCTATTGAACAAGAATTCCCTGATTTATACCCAGCTTGTGCAGTTACTAGAGCTATGTCAAAGAAAGCTCTTGAGAATGATTTTGATAAGGAAAGTATTCCTTTAGCTGATCCATATGTATTGGTCAGGCTTTTGATGAGGTCACTTTTACTCCTTGTTTGGTTCAATTAAAAGATATTGATCACAGTGATCCTCTTTTAACTACACGTCACAGTATGTATGTATGTATGTATGTATGTATGTATGTATGTATGTATGTATATATATATATTGTTTGTTGCTTCTGTTTGCAACCACTTATACCAACATCAAGATTTATATTCTAGTTATTACTAGGAAAACAGTGCTGCTGTAATAAGCTCATGCTTCTACTGCATCCACAGTGATTTGACTGCATAGAAGAAACTTGTCCAGAGGTACTATGAAGTGAGTGGGATCAGACGTTTTAGCTATCAAATCCACTGCCAGGTAATGCATGCTTCATTTATACTTTTGAAGTAGCGTCATTCCTGTTATAATTATATTTTATGCTTCTTCTTAATATCTTCCTTGGCTTCGATTCCTTGGTCTGGCTGCTTTTGCTGTCGGTTAAGTAGATACATATTCATACTCGGATATAAGCTATTTCAATATATGGTATATATTTAATGTACAACTGCTTAGAGACATCACAAACGATCAATGTGATATGCTATTTAACTGTATAATATTTTGACAAGGATTTCCGGTAAACAATAAATATATATAACTATCTGAGCTACATGGTGTATGTAATAATTTGATGCTTGTTTTGTTTGACATATGGAAACTAGTTACTGCACGCCATGAGAACAATAATTTGTACCCTCTGCAATAAGTAAACAGGAAGTGGTGGCTGAGTAACGCTAGCGAGATTCGGGTGAGATGTCATTGAAGTACCTGTATTCGAAGCAATTATAGGTCACGATGTTCTTACTTTTGTTTCCATTGGCGCTAAATCCTGTTAATTTCGTTTATTTTCGACCAGCTGCATAATTAAACACTTAAATGAAACTGGCTGTTCGCCAGTACCTATCACGGAAGCCTCCATATTTCACATGCGTACTAACACAACGATGAAAGTTGTACGCTTTCCAATCAGAAACCAGGGTAATGAGATCGAATTACTCTTCAAGTTTATAGATGACACTCTCGTGAGTTGACAAAATTGTCCACATTTGTAAAGTGTCCTTATTTGTTGGAGGTCGATTTTTATACTGAAAACCGATGTCGTAAGTAGTGTATACATATAATTCAATGAGAATCAAATAAAACAGCATTATGGACAGAATGAAAAGGTGGAAGATAACGGGGTATAATGCAAATCAAATTGCTCATTCTGTAGGAATATTCCACAAGTTCATTTTTTCTGAAGCAAAATAATAAAAGTAGCATTTATTGAACAAAAGGAAATCGCCTCATATCAATAACAGACAATGTTCCTCTCTTCAGAAATCTGATCTTATTCGATTAAATCAGGCTTTTACTGCAGTTTTATAACCTGTTTCTGTTTGTTCGGTTAAGTCAGGGGTTTACTGCAGTTTTATATGTTTCTGTTTGTAATACTTTTAATGTTTTGTGACAAGACTTTCCAATCTTTTATTGCATTGTAATAAAAGGTTATTGAGGATACATAATTTACTCTTGGTGCTACAAAACTTAAAATACTGCCTTTGGTTTCACAGCCACATTACTCTAATACTCCATGTGAATATAAATGCTGGACCACATTTGTTGTCCATGTTTTCTACTTGGCTTATCCTAAGTTGTTTGACTATGTTTTCCATATTAAACATTCCAGCACTTCAGATAAAAGATTTGTAAATAGTAGTTGGTCTGTTTGTGTGTGTGTGTGTGTATATATATATATATATATATATATATATATATATATATATATATATATATATATATATATATATAGATAGATAGATAGATAGATAGATAGATAGATAGATAGATAGTTTTATTTTGAGCAAAATGATGTATGCTTTTCCACTAGTCAACCTACAGTTCGAACAGATGCTTATAACCGTATCATCTATGTAACAAGAAATAGACGGGGCCACATTATATTTCCTTGAGGTACCCCAGAAGTTACAACCACCGGTCGTGGTTCAGCCATCGTTTTATTTATATTAACAATCTGAAACTATTAGGAATTATTGAAACAATCAGTTGACCAGACAGAAACTGTCAGTCATATAATGAGCTGGACAAATGCATAAAATAAATGGTTCATTAGACTTGGATATCGGCTTATGCTACAATGCCATGATTTGTCTATCAAAGTCTTAACCAAAAATGAACGATAAGTTGGAATGCATTTTGTGTTAGACTCACTTCATTTTGCTATTTTCTTATAGGCAAGCTGAATAAACTTGGGGAAAGTATATGTTATCTCTTTGACCTGTATTTCTTTTGACATTTTTCTTTCCCTGACGGAGCCCCGAGAGGCCGAATGATCTAAAGCGCTCGCCTTTACCGATCACTGCCATCTCACCTCTGTCCGCGTGGGTTCTAGTCTCGGGCTCTGCCAATGTGGGTACGTGAGAAACCTGCTAGTATTTTCCGCTGGGTCGGTTGTTCTTGCCGTGGTTTTCCCTGGTTCTTCCTTCCAAAGTTTTAATGGCCGCCATGGATAGCCTATCTTGCGCTGAGAAATGGCTTTAAACTACAAAACAACAACAGCAGCAACAATATTCTCTGACAGTTTAAAATGGCTATGTAGACAATCTGTGTAGGATCTACTACTGAGTTATCATCTCCATAATTTCATTAAAGTACCATGTAACTATGTTTTTAAACAAGTACTGAAAGCCATACAAACAGGGGGCCCCGAGTGGCCGAGTGGTCTAAAGCGCTCACCGTTACGGATCACTGCCATTTCACCTCTGTCTGCGTGGGTTCGAATCTCGGATTTGGCCAATGTGGGTATGTGAGAAAGCTTGCCAGTAGCTTCTCGTGGGTCGTTGGTTCTTTCCGGGGTTTTCCCGGGTTCTTCCTTCACCATTTATACTGGCGGCCATGTATAGCCTATCTTGTGCTGAAAAATGGCGTTAAACCTATAACAATAACAACAACAACCATACAAACAGATATTGTTTATCATATAACCACCCCATCATAAACAAATAATAGCTTGGACCATCAATAAATAGTATAAATGACCTAAAGGCACAATATCAACTTTTCACGTGTTATCAGGCAGTTTTGAGAGACTGGATTGTAAACAATGCAACGTGCACTGTGTTATGTATATCTGCATTGTGTGTTAGACATTTATCCCATGAGTGTAGATTCTATTTTTAAACAATGAGCAATAAATAGGTTGTTGATTTGGGTTTCATTTCATGAAAATGAACCTGTTTACAGTTTGGGGTAATTTTCCATTTGATGATTAAGTCAGGTGGGTTGTGTTGCGAAATAAGTCACGTGGTATGTAATGCAACAGATAGTCGTAATAGAATCTTGGAGATGTATATAAAGAGAACAAGTGATTCGTTCCTATTTTCTACTATTCTTGCTTTAATATCAGTCTACATTTGTATTTAATGACGTTTTTAGATTTAATTTGAGAGAAGTCATTTATTTAAGTTATTTATTAGAATTACAAAGTGCTCATATGACGGTCTGGACTAAAGCAACATTCTGACATTATTTTTAATTCATTTGTAGGCGTTTTGGACAATGCAATTGTCATACATCAAGACTGTTGAAACTTGAAACTTCAGCCCATTTAAGGATATTGAGACATCAGCACATTCGAGATCTATAATTCATTCTATAAAATCTATTCTTTTGGAGTTGCGATAGAACGTTTAGGATTATTTTGGATTTAGTGTAAGTTCCTCTTAATTGTCCATTTTCTACCTAATATAATTAAATTATTTGTTTAGTTTTACAAAACTTGTTTTTGCTTCTTTTGTTACTTAGTTTAAGACCATAAAGTCGTAACACACTGGGTCACAGATTTCATTTCCGGATCAGCATTAATGCCTCATTACTCACTGTGCACTGTCGTCGAACTACAAAGAGACAACCACATCATAATGCTCATATTCTTAAGAATAAACATTACCTTCAAATCAAAAACAAGAATGCCTAAATTTTACTCTTGTATCACCACCAAAAAGAGAGAGGGAAAATTATCTAAAATTAGACTCGAGGTAAATTCTTTGGTACTGAACCGGAAATAATAACTGTGACCTGAGTCCATACGTTAAACGTCTGTGATTCCCGATGTTCAAGTGTGTGTGTGTGTGTGTGTGTGTGTGTGTGTGTGTGTGTGTGTGTGTGTGTGTGTGTGTGTGTGTGTGATTTGGGTTTGTAGTGTGGCAGTTTATAGTGATGGCTAGCACTTGGGCATCATGCCGCAGACATATAGCATGATGTTCCACCCACTCACATCATCCTGACACCGGGCCGACCAATCCTAACACTAACCTCTTAATACTGAGCGCCTAGCGAGGCAGCTGTTAGTACCATTTTTATAAGTATTTGATATGACTCGACCGGGCTTCGAACCAGCGACCTCCCACATCCGAGGCGGACGCTCTAACCACTAGCCAACCGGAGCGGTCCCCCGATGTTCAATATTTGGACGGTCATTTGTACTCTCTGCAGTTCTTGAAACTTGCGATGAATAAGAAATATTCCGACAGAAATGTCAACCTTATTTTCTTCAACATGAGCAACTTTCAAAGACCTTTCATATCCTTCATTTCTAACAGCTATTGCCTTCTGGCGCAGGGTTATTAGTAATGCGAATAGGATAAACAGGTTGGTTGTTGTTGTTATAGGGTTTAACACCAGTTTTCAGCACAAGATAGGCTATACACATGGTCAATATAAATGGTGGAGGAAGAACCCGGGAAAACCTCTGAAAAAAACACCGACCCACGATAAGCTACTGGCTAGCTTTCTCAAGTACCCACATTGGCCGAGCCCGAGACTCGAACCCACGCAGACAGAGGTGAGATAGCAGTGATCCGTAACGGTGATTTTTTAGACTACTGGGCCACTCGGGGCCCCTATTAACAGGTTGGATGGATATAATCAAATATTACGTATATAAGTATAGTCGAATATTACGTATATAGGTATAGTCGAATATTACGTATATAGGTACAGTCAAACATTACGTACATAGGTATAGTAAAATATTACGTATATAGGTATAGTCAAATATTACGTATATTATATAATGACTGAAAAGTTATACATTATTAACTTAAGAAACTATTATTTAAATTTTCAGGGACAATCTATTTTGCGGTAAATGTATTGATATAAGCTAAGATAACCAATTTGATATTGCATTTTACGCGTAATAGATCATAACACTGAGGGAGTACCGAGTACTGCATTATAAGTTTCTTGTTGCATGAAGACTAATCAAGATGCAACGAGCGTTACATTATTCATGTACACCGAGCCTTGCGTACAATGCACGTTGCAAACACAACGATGCCATGTAATGGGGGCTCCAATATTGGCCTTCTTCTAGTCAACACGGTCCCTTCACTGGCAGTCATATTACACGCATACCTGTAACGATGGCTATCAGACTTTCCATATTGAAAGTACAGTTATGATCGGTACCGATAATAGAGGAGAGAATTCCAAAACATTCCTGAAATACATACAATAAAATGACTTATTATTTTTTTCACATTTTACTTCTTTTATCTCATCTTTCACCGCATGTAGTTCTCTAAAGACAAATGGATCAAAGTTTATATCTTCGGGAATCATCAGACCTTCGTTCTTAATACTACGTCTAAAAATAATGAAAAATACTTGCCATTAGCTAGTTATCGTAAATACCTTATACGTATGCATAAATGGACACCAAGGTATGTATTGTTTTATTAGAAGTAATTCTTTCACACACTCACTGCTAAATGCTGCAGGATACTTTTTGGAAAGATATTATCATAATTTGTAGCCATTTCTCAACAACCATAGTACCATCCCCACCCACCTTAACTGAATTGTGTATTACTAATAGCTCTTAACAACTTAAGATACAATGATGTGGAAAAGTGGGAACCAGTCTAGAAAAAAAAGAGTATATTTGGGTTTGGATGACCAGGATTGGTTGATAATAAAAGACAGATTTTAGTGAAAAGAAACCTTTGAGAGTTTACCCTATTGTAACTTAAGAAATGGAGACATTCTTTTATTGATCGAATTTAAGTCCTTTAACAGACTTGGGTTTTGATCACTCAGTATTGAAATTAGCACATAACTATTTTGGTGCGGAGTTGAAAGCACATGTTTCAAACACACGTAGATCCAGAAAATGCTTCGGCTCATGGTTTTCTCTACACAGAAACTATCATCTAGGATGCATCAGTACTGATAAATATAGGTCTGTTCATGAGAACTCAGAAATTTAAAGTTATTGAATTTTTAATATCACGGTATTTGCATAGGTTAAATATGGGAACTGAATCAGTACCGTGAGTCCTTAAGGTAGAAAATTCTCAAGTCCAGACAGTGTCGCAAAGTTTGTTGATCTTACTCGCATGGTAGATAATTTGTCGCAAAAATGCGCAAAAATGGCGATGCATGTTGCCTCTGTATTCCATTTATTATGTATATCCAAAGTATTGATGAGAATGTCTTTCTTTCTACTCTTCTCTCTTTGTCTGTTACGCCACCTCTATAGATAATTCGTGTTTATAATTAAATCTCATATGTCTACTGTTAGACTTGAGTTGACGAAGCAGTTCTCATTTATGTTGAGTTGGTCTGTAATATTTAGATCACTTTAGCTTCTAGGACTGAATAAGGACATATTCTGGGACCGAGGATAACTGTCCCGTTTAGCCTTGCCCGCTATTTTCGAGTGTCCGCTTGTACATGTTCGACTGCAATAACAATTACCCATCCCCCTCCAAGAGCGAATGAATGACGTTGTTTAATCTTCTGGCTGGCTTTTGTGCTAAAAGAGTGCTGCAGATGTTATTCTCTCTTTCATCACAGATTGGTTTCTTCTCGTCAGAAAACATTGCTACCATCTACACGCAAGAATAACAACCAGTCCAAAATCGTGCACAAAATCAAGACATATTTCTTGGTAAGTAATTTATAAGATAGATTGTTTTTCAGCGGCTTTAAAGTATTTTATGCCCTTAATGATCGTTCTTCGATGAACTGTTAGCATAATTGATAAGAGAAACTCATTTGCTTCACCGATAATGCTCTATCCTTCGATTTTGGAGTTAATTTATCTGTCACATTGAAATATTCACATCATCGTTATAACTGTACGAGTGCACAATGGAAAACGAACAAGATTGTTCCATATTTTTCAAAGAACGGATTGCACGAAAAGCCAATGCAGATTAATGTTCCAATTAATTACCCCAAGGATTAAGCCTGAAATTGGAATAGCTTTGAGGAACGGTTCGAAAGGCTGTAATTTTCTCTTTAATTCTTGAATTCCTTAATTTCAGGCATTCCCTGTGAAATCCCCTGTGATTCATTGCGCTAACTATCCCAATTTCAAACTTGAAAATGGGATGTCAAAAGTGATGTATGCAGAGGAGAATGCTGACGAACGAGGCTGAACATTCCCAGCACAGAGATCTCGTGTTTTGACAGAGATCATCAGTAATGATGCTAACCTCACTCGCGTCAGCGTCAATCAACGCCATTTGTCAAAAATGATGGATTCTCTTGCTTCCCGTTCCTTTTTTTTTTTCTTTATGTCTCTTTTATGCTTTTTGGGGGCGGGGAGTTGGGGGGGGGGGGCTGGATATTATAACTTTGCATTTTTTTAATTCCTGGATTTTCCTGGGAAAGTGTTGGGGATATCAAGGGCTGGTTATACGACACGCACCACCATTCTGCCGACTCCCAGGCCCCCCGCCCCCAAGTCTGTATTGTGCAGAAATATTTCGCAACATAATTAACGACTGTGTATTTGAAAAAGAATAGTTTTATACATTGTATACATCTGTAAAGAGATATGCAGTGCCTTAATATTGCACAACATACATACATACATACATACATACATACGTAAAAGTCTGAATCAGTTGGTAAAATGGGTCAGTGTACATGAATCTGACACCTTTGGGCCGTACGCCTCACAGTGGGTTACCTCCCTTCGGATGGATAATACCACTGCTACAGTGATGTATATTCGGTGGCAATTTGGAGCGTGTGTGTGTGTCTGTGTGATTTGGATTATCGCTACGACGGCTGCAGTGTGACAGTTTATAGTGATGTCTAGCACTTGGGCATCATGCCGCAGACATGTAGCATGATGTAGCATGATGTCTCCCACCCAGTCACATTATCTTGACACCAGGTCGACCAGCCCTAACACTAACATCTTAATGCTGAGCGCCTAGCGAGTCAGCTGTAAGTACCATTTTTATAAGTCTTTGGTATGATTCGGCCGAGGCGGACGCTTTAACCACTAGGCCAGTGGAGTCGTCCAAATTTGAGTGTAAAAATCTGTTATTAGAGAAAGAATATATGACCCAGTCAATATGCTCTTGTTATATGCGCGGAGACGATGGTCGAAGGTTTAGATGACTTAGGGGTCAAAACAGCCTTAGGGCAAGAATCTATTCTAAAAGATTATGAACTGTAAGGGGCGTTCTTTTGTCCATATATCTTATAAAATATGGTTCACACATCCTTGAAACAACTCCGCACGAGTATATAAACACATGCTGCAGCATATACTTTTATGTAGGATTGATTGCATGATCCGATAATAATTAAGAATGATTTGAATAATTTAATATATAAAATAATTTTTGGACTTCATGGTAAAGTCCTGTATCATGTTTGCCATTTCCGCGACTATATTCAAGCTTTGCTGTATGTAAATAGGCCTACAGTTATAAAATGGACCACATTTTCATTATAGGAGTGCAATTTCTCGTGACGAGATTTTCGACACCAATCAGAACGTAGACGATTGCGCAAATTTTTGTTTGGCTAAGTTATTGCTCTTTTTGTTCGTCTGGGTTTGTTTTCTTCAGAACTGCATAAAAGGTTAGATTTTATGTACATGTACAGGATACTTTCTCTTTGTAACAACATAATATTTACTACCAGACTAACGGAATGAATATCCATCGTCTAATCCAAACAATACAGTGTCACTTTTCACCAGAGCTACATTCTGCCTTGTTTTGACTATTGTGCTATGATGTGCGGAAATACTTCTGGTGTTAATATTAAGAAAATATTTTGTTTGCAAAAAACGAGCTTGTAAAACAGTGTCATATTGGCGCACGGGAAACGTTATTATACTTTAAAATGCAATCTTTTAGAGGACGACTTCGCTTTTGAATAGCCAACATGAAGTATGTATACAGTTTCCGTTAAGTCTACCCCACTTTAGATGAGAAATACTTTCAACGCAGTGAAACCAGCAACACCCCAAACCTCAGAGATCAACGAAAGTCAAATGCTTTCTAATTCCAAACCCAAAGAAAGAATTATTTAAAAGTACTTTTCAATACTCCGAGGACATTATATGGAATAATAACCCAGCATAATCAAATAATCTTGTAGCATATCATCTTCTCACAATAGGCGTATTAAATGGATTAAATCTTAACATAGGGCTTATCCACATCCTCCAGCTAAATTTTGTATATAAATATACGTTCAGTTTAACTTTGACTAGTAAACACTGATAATATTTTAGTGTGTATACAATTTACATGTGTAGTTAATTATCTGGGCCTGTAATATATATATATATATATATATATATATATATATATATATATATATATATATATATATATATATATATATATACACACACATGCATCTGCGAGATATACATACATGCATGTGCGAGATGGGTAGTAATTGACTGCACTCTGTATATATTTGTACGTACCCACCATGTCGGCCAATTCTGCGCGTCGGGTAATTCTGCGCAACGATACGTCATTTCTGGAAACATTGGATCACATGTTAGTTTTTGTAAAAAATTCATTTGTATCAAGAAAGAACGATCGTACTTTAATTAAGAAAACTGATATTCATAAAGTGTACAAAAATATCCCACATTTCGACTCGAAATGCACATGAAAATGTGATTTCTAAATGTCAACATGAAGACCCACTCCATGACCTGCTTGAACCTGTAACCCAGAAAATTCTATTTACTATGTATCTGTTAGCATCATACAAATAAATACATTTTATATAAGATGGAAATGTATGCCTTAAAAAAAATTATGCATCTTAATCCAAGTTTCCAATTTTGCAAGAAGGTTTTCCACATGTGCACAATCGTTGCTACCCAACATGTCAGCTTGCCGCTAGAACGGGATTCTCGCGAAATTTCCGGGCGTATAGTCTGTTTCTAACTTCTTTAGTAACTTTTCCCCATAAACAACACGTTGTAAACACATTACACCATATTCATTGTTGTTTCTCTTCCACATAATAGCTTATTTTTCTATAAAATGTCGAACTTTGCAAATTTTTTTTACAAGATCGGTTTAGTATGCTTAATATCGTTTGCCATTTATTGGCATTGTTATGTTGAATTTTATAAAAAGCTATAAACCTGACCTAATTACTCTACTAAACTGCAGACAGAAACAGTCCAAAGTAATGTATTTCATTTCTATAGCCCGATGGATAAACATTACATCTTTTCAAAGCTGTGCGCAGAATTGGCCGACATATCGGGAGTCATGAAAACACGGGGGTGGTATCCTGTGTGCCCAAAATTAATATTATTTTGAACAGAATATTCTGCTGACAATTGCCTCTTTTCAGATGGTAAGCATTATAGTATTTTATTTTCGTCAATCCGTCGAATTCGGTATTCGTTTTGCTTTAATATTGGAGACGGAAATCTTAGGTGCGCAGAAATGCCCGACAGCATTGTATATCTTTGAAGGCAGGCCTCAAGGTAGATTAGTTCTAATATGTAACTAATCGAGTTACGCTGGCTGAATAAAATCATTGCTATTATTAGGATTGTTATAGTTTAAAAAACTTGGACACTAAGCCACCCTTAGACCATGGCATTGAATTACAACGACTCTTGAGAACATAAGAGTCACCAACGTAGCTGTAAAGTCGTTTAGTCGAAAGTATCCGATAGTCTTACCGTAAGCTGTATGTATGTATGTATGTATGTATGTATGTATGTGGTTTAAAAGCACATCAGCACAATAATTGTAATACAGTGCTGAGAATGTTTAGGTAACTCTCAAAAAGGCACACAAAAGATAAACCCAATCAAGGTTAAGAGGCTTAATATTTATAATATATTTTTAAAACAAAATTATGTAAGTCAGTCACACTCATTGTAACACTAAAAGACCTTCCCAATAGGAGAGTCATCTAGGGACACATCCCAAGATACAAGCGTTGCCTTTATTACCCACCCCGTACAACATGTAGGACGGTGGAGGTCGGGCGATGTTCACATCCCCAAGCCCGCATGGTGACAGTTGACATTCTTTCTACGGGCTGCATTTTTTGTTTACATTGATGAATTATTAGAAAAGAGAAACGTGTTGTAAGAAGTGGCAATTAATCCCCTGCTCAATGATGTAATACGGACTTATTATGTTAATTGTGATACAGAAGTGGACTTACACACGTACATTCTTTGTGTTATTTTCCGATACAAGAGAGTTTCTGGGAATTATTTAATATTGGCATGGAATCAGTTTCGGACATAAATCTCACATTGTTTACGGAGCATAAGAAGTTGGTCAGAAAATTCAAAGAAGTGATCATGGAAGGTCATGACGTAATGTGAAAATCACTTACACTAATTCGTCTCAGACATAATCGCATTTTCCTTTAACATCAAAAACATTCTTGCAAAATTTAGTTTTTAATCATCGTCAATCTCAAATTTGCAAAGATAATGTTATCGAAAATATAAAGTTGTCGACTACCCTTAGAAATGACACCTCCAAAACTTTATTACGTGGCGACACAATGGGATCGAACCCAGCTCGCTGGGGTTGTAAAGCAAGTGTTAAACAACTGAGAGTTTAAAGTTCCAATGCTCATTTTCTCCACCCTCCTCCTGCATAATGACAAAAAAGACTTTTCGTCCTTCAATTGAAGAATTAATGATTGCATATATTTTGGCAATATCAAAAGTTGAAATTGTATTTTTTTTTCTCCTTTCCTGTGTGCACTAAAAAGGGTCATCGTTGACCTTACAAATAATAAAACTATGCAGTATAATATAATACAATATAATATCATATAATATAATAGCAAATTTATAGAAATTCTATTTAAATCCCAACCTTGTCTCAAGACAGTCCCCTTCGTAACGCCCCTTTCAGAATGTCAATAGATTCTTCATTACGCAAGAATTATTTTCTCCGATAAGAGTGCAACTAGCTACATGAATAACGTAAGCGCCCGGATAATATATTAGGTATCTTGAAATAACAATATCTGCAGAAGAGGTGTCAGTCTGATGATGACGGATGATCCAAGATGTTCCAAATCACGTTCTTGCAAACAACGATATTGTCAAAATTCAGCAGCATGGCATATCAGTTCTAGAGGAAGATAAAATCTGTTTTAGATGGGGAAATCGAACGATGATACAGAAAGGCATACTGCATTACGAACCCCCAGTTTTCATCTTGAAATACTTTTTAAGCGCAAGACATAAATCATACTCATAAGTTCTATATCTAGCTAGAAGTTTCATTGTGAAGAAAAATAATTTTGTTCTCTGCCATTTTAGAGTATTCAGCCCTGTATTCACAAAACTCTCCAATTTGTAGCACATGCACCCACACTCAAATTGAATGATAAATAGAATATTAATCTTCAAAATAAAATATATTTACAAGGGCATAAATGTTAACAATGTTCAAAGCACATTGTTTGCTAAAAATGGCTATTTTTTTTTTTAAAATGAAAACTTTACAGGTGGTGAAAGCATAGAAGATTGAACAATATTAATTAATATTATCAAGGATTTTCGCAATTATCTTGCAGAGAATAAACTTAAATTAATTAATTTTCGGTATGACCTTTTTGACATGACCTTTTACCAATGCGTTTTATATTCGATATGCTGACATGGAACGTACGTTTGATACATTTATGCAATAATTTATCCCGTCCAGGCTGTGCTAAACATATTACATTTTCTTTCTGAAATTAAGAGTTTGTTTGTTATCAATCTTAATGATTAGTTTTAAGTGTGAATTGTACGCTGATGATTTAATATGCATTGAGAATTTACGAACAGTAATCATAGTCTTCATGTTCTTAAAAATAATCCTGTTCTAGCTCTGTTTCAATTTTGTTATAACACCCCCCTCCCAACATTTTATCCGATTTTTTATATTCTTTGGAACTCTTCCTACTTGGATAGCTAGATTCACAAGTGTACAGTTTTGAAAACAAAAGGATCATTTGTCACCCTTTGGCAATATCTGCCTTTGACTCAAACACCAATATTGTCAGAAATATCATTAGCAGGTAGACGTAATATCACAGAGTATGAAGAATTATGTTTAGAAATTTACTGAGGGACTTGGTCACAAGTGTGACCTAGCATAGAGACGAACTCATATTCGACATTATATCTTCGAAGACTGAAGGTTGTAATACATTATTTAGTAATTCAAGTTCATAACAATATGGAATAGCATGTGGATTACATATAACACATTACATATTAAAGAGGGGCCCGGAGTGGCCGAGTGGTCTAAAGCGTTCTTCGTTACGGATCACTGCTATCTCACCTCTGTCTGCGGGGGTTTGAGTCTCGGATTCGGCCAATGTCGGTGGTTCTTTCCGGGGTTTTCCCGGGTTCTTCCTCCACCATTTATACTGGCAGCCATGTATGGCCTATCTTGTGCTGAAAAATGACATTAAACCCTACAACAACAACAACATAATATTTCGATATTTAAATCTGAGTCTAAAGTCTTTATCTGCTACTTTCAGGGTTCATGTCAAGTAAGTTATGATTTAAATTGTAATGTGTTTAAAGCTGTCCACAATTTATGAAGGGAACCATACAATTTTCCTAATTATCTTCAATACGTATGTAAATATTACTGTATAATCATGTATATTCATCTCTCTCTCTCTCTCTCTCTCTCTCTCTCTCTCTCTCTCTCTCTCTCTCTCTGTGCGTCACGTACTATGCTAAATGTTTTTATGTTGAGAAAAAGCTGTACCTAAGACGGAGAACATGTGGCCCAGCCCCAAATGCTTAATTATTATGGCAATAAAATATGTTCAAACTTTAAACTAAACTCTACATTAATGTTAAAAATGTTTCTTATCTCCCGGTCTGGTTTCCATTTACGCGCCCAGGTTTCGTGATAATAACATATGAATCAGACAGCCAACTCATGATGGCTATGCAAATTTGCGTTTGCCTGGGAAAAACATTGCGTAATTAGCAAATTCTCGAAATTATGTTCGTAATAGAAATAATGGACGATCTTTGGGGACTTAAATTTGACATTAAATTGAATTTTATGGATAATTTCGACAATAAATACACGCTGAACTTTTTCATTTTTCTTCCTCGATTGCACTTTTGCTGCAGATATTTCTATTCTTATTTTCATCTTGTATTGTAAATTTGAAAATATGGTATTTGCATATAAAACTCGCTTTTGATTGTTGAGATAAATACATGGAAAACGATAATTTACAGAGCTTATGTGAAATGCACAAAATTAATGCATTCAAATTAACTGATGATGCCAGTGCAAAACTATATTATTTACGGAACGGGATAAAATAATATCCAGATTGCATTTTCTCTGCTCTAAAACTATGTCTCTCCGAACATTATCCTGGATAGAAAACCGATAGGGAACACATATACGCGTAAACAAATATCGGAAGATTCCAGGAAAATAAGTTCTCATAAACATATTCAATCCCACATTCTTACATAATTGAACAAGTTCCAAATGTGACGTCATTCGATTTCAAATACAGAATCCGATGTGAACATGAAACACCTTGTGTGTTTTAAGAAATATTAGGTTATTCGGAAAAATCCTGTCTTTTGGTGATCGATTGCACATACAGAGTGTGACAAAATGAACATTACAAACGGTACGCTGAGTTTTAATGATCGCTGGAGCATTAGCGGAAGAATTGAACTCATAGGCCTCGCTTGCGAGTAATATTCGCTCGTATTCAGGGCAAAGTTTTCGTTTAAGCAATATTTTGTTGCTGGATCGCTCAGTAAATTAAACAAGCAGTTCGAGTGAAAAAAGCTATAATAGTGCGTATATCAGTTATGGTATGGAACAAAAACAAAAAAATTGAACTTAGCAGACACAGTCTGCTCTGTATATTAAAAGCGCATCTATTTACCAAAAAGTGTGTGGCCATTATTTGAAATTATTACTAATACAAAATATTACCTTCTAGCTGAAATTAAAAACAAAAATATTACGCTAAATTCAGCAAATGTAATTTTTATTTTGAAATTTTACTTCCCCACAAAATGGACCAGTCAAACCGTGAGAAACTGCTTATTATTTAAAAGTGGAAAAAGTAATTGACATGTTTTGATATGGTCTCCATTCTAAAATACGTAACTATGGTAAAATGTGGTTTGTACCATTAGCTCATTGCTTTCGATCTCAAGTAAATAAGAAAGTCTGTGTGAAAGCTGATACTGCATTTGATGGTACTGTTACTTAATTGCAATATTCGATTGATTTATACTGTTACATAAAGACGTATTATTGGAATAAAATCACTGTGTATTTAATTAAGTGAAATTATTGGGTTCAAATGCCAGCCTTTGATCTTACTAAATACATTAGAGTACTATAGCACGGACGATGTTTCAGAAGTGTGTGAACCCGTCTGCCATAAGTCTTCACGTATATCCAAACTGATGGGATAATGAACCATATCGGAATCAAGGTGGAAAGAAATACTTTCGTATGTACCATAGAGATCACGACAAATGTACCGTCCTTACAGTTTGTTGTTGAATTAGTGTAAAGTGCCCTTCAAAGGGATACACCACGGCAGCCGTTCTAGACTGATGCGATGGTCCAATTCCAAGGCTCACCCTTCGGACGCGAGTCCAGCACGTTAACCACATGTACATCTTGTATTTCATAGTAATAACAAAAAGTTATAAATGCACCCATGACATGATTTCAAATTGAATTCAGAATGGTGGATGCCAAGTCAGTACGATGCATAAAGGGTTACCATGGAGAAATTCGATGAGGCATAGTTGCGAATAATTATTATTAATTGCATCATAAATCTCAGTAACAACGAAAGTAGTGACTTATTGGATTCTGGAAACGAAATTTCCCAGCATGCGATCGTATCTAATTATGTTAATGGTAAAAGTAGCATCGACGTTTCGATAAGAAAACTGCATCTCGTAATTACTATTATGTTATTAAGCATCGCTCTCTCTCTCTCCCTCTCTCTGTCTCTCTCTCTGTCTCTCTCTCTCTCTCTCTCTCTCTCTCTCTCTCTCTCTCTCTCTCTGTGCAGATAATGATACAAGATACTGAGATGATATGATTAAACCAATGGCAGTATATCTATTATCGATGCATCAATGAAAATGATTTATTCAGCGGGGTCCTACAATCCAATAATTAGTTCGCATCATCTAATAACTCATCCCGCTGTCCTCAATAGGATATCGAAAGATCTTATTGCATTCTTCATTGACTCATCCCTTTATCATTAATGTGATAACTCAGACTCTTCTTGTATGTCATTTCCTTGTAAATAAATTGCGCCAGACAATTCCAGATTGTCAATGTTATGACAATCCTTCAGACTTCAGGTCATTACCACGGATAAGAATCGAGTGGACTTGAGAGGGGTCCGCACTTATTTTATCATCGGCAAATG
Organism: Megalonaias nervosa; assembly: GCA_016617855.1. Classification (NCBI taxonomy): domain Eukaryota; kingdom Metazoa; phylum Mollusca; class Bivalvia; order Unionida; family Unionidae; genus Megalonaias; species Megalonaias nervosa. Next base: position 45,333 of record JAECUM010009275.1, on the reverse strand, counting down.
GTTATTGATCTAAAGCTTTTTATGATTTTCTGTCAAAGGAATATGATTTATTGTATTTAGTTTATTGTTTTTACGCTTAGATTTTAACTAGCCCCCTGAAAATGATTGCTTGCAACATCTCAAGGTGTCTTGTTGGGAGAAAGGTTTTCGTAAGAAGTTAGGAGCATTTATATTTACCAACCATTACATAGTGTCGGGATTTCTTTTGTGTCACCCTCTGATATGATATTTATAGAGTAGAAAATCATTTCAGCGGAAATTCAAAATGAATTTACAGATACTTTCATGTTTGTCAAACATAGCACATCGTTTAGATACTCAAATTTAGCACATCGTTAAGAAATAGATACCCAAATTTAGCACGTCGTTAATAAATAGATAAATAAACGTAGCACATCGTTAACAAGTATATACCCAAACGTAGCACATCGTTAATACCTAGATACCTAAAAGTAGCATATCGTTAATAAACAGACACTCAAACATAGCACATCGTTAATAAATAGATACCCAAAGGTACACTCAGACATAGCACATCGTTAATAAATAGATACCCAAAGGTAGCACATCGTTAATAACTGGATAAATAGATACTCAAAAGTAGTACATCATTAATAAATAGATACCCAAAGGTAGCACATCGTTAATAACTGGATAAATAGATACTCAAACGTAGTACATCATGAATAAATAGATACTCAAGCGTAGTACACCGTCAATAAATAGATACCCAAAGGTAGCACATCGTTGATAAATAGATAAATAGATACTCAAATGTAGCACATCGTAAATAAATAGATACTCAAATGTATATACTATATGTACTGAAAGACTTAGTCTAAAATTATGTCCAAAAGTATTATTTCCTTGACATTAAGTTAACTTATTTTCAAGGAAAGTCAGTCAGATAGGCAATGAAACCTAATCTAACAAGTTTCCAACTTTCATATTAGGGCATTGTTTGATCCAGATATACATATCTAGGGATACAAAGTTCCTTTTGTCCATTTTGTAACCATAATGTTGTTGATCATTTGAGTGTACTAAATAATCACGATTAAGGAAATTTATATTGCAAAATACTGCATACTATGGAAAATACTGCATAATATGAAAAATACTGAATAATCTTTGCCATGCGAATACCATTCCAATTAAAATGAAGAGATTAGAGAAACTGTTTATATCCTGGTGAAACAGAACACACAGAACATTTTTCGTAACCTGCTTTCACCAAAGAAAATGTTGGTCTTATGTTAAAAGTGTTATTGTCCTAAAACAAATTTAAAAATCAAGTTAACATGGAATAATGTAATGTGCGGTATACCACACTTTGTTAAAATCAATAATACCTTAATTTTAATGGCTAAATTTAATATCAGCAAGTTCAAAAATGGAAGCATAAAAATGCACGACTCATGTTTAAAACGTTCGCCCTTAGAAAATATTAATTACTGCTCATCTGGAAAACTTCCTTGCAATATGATAATATGAAATATATTTAAAATGTCACGTGATCATTCTGTGTTTATCTATGAAAATTTATATGTGGATAGAATGACATTTACATTTCATATCTTTGTAAATAGTTTTATAATTAATTATGAATTGCAGAAAGATGGCCCTCCTTCCTGCCAAAAAAATTCAAAAATTTTATAGACAGTCATTTTGGTATCACTCCTCTGATGGTGTCACCCGGTGTGGTCCGCACCCCCCTAGTGACGCCACTGTTTTTGAGTATTTATTGCAACAATGAAAAATTTAAAGTGGTACATAAGGTTCCTCCATCTATGCTCAACGATGCAGTTCAAGATAGAAGTGTAAAACACACACACACACACACACACACTCACACTCACACACACTGTTGTTTGAAACAAAATTTCTTTGAATTTGCATTCTGATCGAAATCAATATATACTTTTTATAAGTAGATTTAATGCGCACTGATAACTGGTATCTCGTAATGTTCTGTTGACCGTTTGATTCACCAATCAAATTACAGCTCTCATATTACTAAAAGTGGAAACGAGATTAGGAATTTATCATTACTAACAATAACTATCCCTAAAGAGAAATGCAACGCTATATCTAATGGGCTACTAAAAAACTCAAAGGCCACCATAATATAAAGTTTTAACAGAGCTTATCAGATCTGCTATATGTAAGAAATCTCAGTTTTAATCATGATTGATTTGTTCGATGTTGTCCAAAATCTTTGTATGTTTAACATGTATTTAACATTGCCTCTGCATATGAATCCACGAAAAAGTATAAAATGACTTTACTCAGAAAATTGTAATAGTGAAACTATATAACTTGGGAAATTTGTAGTTTATATTCTTTTAAACCAAGTATTATTATTTGACCTAAATCAGACGCAAATCGAAGTGCACATTTTTACATCCCGTTCGTACTGCTGTTGATACCGCTGTCAGCTAGACAAACTTTCAATCCATACTTTTACCAATGACATTATCGCTTATATAAGCAAATCAAAAGTCGACATTTGTTCATTTGAAAGGTGATTTTCTCTCTAGTTGTATGTAGCTTCGTTAACTTCAACAATTAATGCGGTCCAGAAATACCTCTAATTTTTTATTTTGGAAAAATAGTGTTACATTTATATCACTCATCTTCGGAGCTTTATCTCCAATAATTCCGAAATTATTGATATTGAGAATTTTTAAGAAAGGTAGATAATGTCTGAGTAGACTAACGCATTTGAAGTACCGGAAACTGGGTTGTGACTCGTATGTGAATGATATGGATAAGCATATTTATCATTATTTTCCCAGTCTGGTAAGTATTTCCGGTGTGCTGAAGGCATTCAAAATATTTTGGTTGGAAACTAGAAGCATCATAGTCATGTCAGTGTTTATTTATCCTGGTTTCCTATGCGTTTCATTATGGAACATTTCCTACAAATTCAGGCAGATTTTTCCAGTTTCAACATATCTATTACTGAAAGTAATTGCTCTTCAACATAGATAATCATCATAAGACATATTCCAAATGAGTATGCATTATTTTCGATATTGTCAAGTAATTAGAGCTGATTACATATTTTTCGCAGGAAAAAAAAGTTTTCTTTCTTTCTATCTATCGCTCGATCCCTTCCAGGTGGAGGTATTGGTGATGGTCATAGCTTCCCATGCCACTACCAGACAAAATCAAGGCTATACATATAGTTACTTCTCGAAAGTTACATAAGTCCTTTCTTGACTAATTGCCTTTAGGAATATCGCTCTCAAAATATTATAAAACATGCTAGGTGTACTGGCCGTTTCCAAGTCCCTCTTATCTTCCAATGAGAGAGCTATATACTCGTATTTCCTAGACTGCGATGGATTAGGCTAAGGGCCTTCTGATTGACTTTGCTGTACTGCAATTTTTTAATAATTTTTTTTATTTTTTTTTTTAAAGTGGATACATTGGTCCCATAACGCACTGTCTTGGATTACGAAGTATAGAAACATATGCGATAAACAAAAATTCGAAAGACGAAATTAGCCCGTCCAAGGATAGATCTTTCTGTTCTTTGCATTAGTATGAAAGCTGGAAATCCTTCTTAAATTATTTTATTATCTTTGGACATGAAAAATAGCAAAATTACCTTTTCTCTGCCTCAACATACTTTCATGAAGCATACTAGTGAAGATTTTTACGAATTCATTCATAAGTAAACAAAAACTTTACTTAATCAGTAAAGTCAAAAGAGTGAAGCCATAACATCCCCAAATATGAGTACTGACTAGTGAAGCCATAACATAGAGATACAGTCTATTTCCATCTATGGTGATTTCAAAGAAAATGCCAATCTATTTGCATGTATGATGATTTCTATTGTTCTCTTCAACATTTTATTGAACTTTATTGAACTTTCCTCTCCAGAGTATACACAAAAAATCAACAACAAGAACAACAAAATAAAGAATGAAAACCCCCCCCAAAAAAACTAAAAAAAACAAACAAAAAAACGAGAGGTCTATTGTTTAGTGTCCGTCTTAACAAAAATTAAGACTATATTCAATGACCAGGATTACTTTGAGAAAGGAGCATCAATTTGATCGTATGCAGTTAAAGCTTCCTTTTTATTTACATTGGTCACTTTGTTTTTAAGGGCACGTAATATTTATGCTTCCCAATGGTAGGCTATGCATTGTATACACAAAGGAAGTACGTTAAACAATATGATGAAAATTGTTTCTGGTACTTTTCAATGTCGATGAGCCTTTCTGTAATTGCTTTGAATGGTACAAGATAATTTGTTCTGCACATCGCACCAGTGTAACTTAATTTTGACCCATAACAATAATTGCAAGGAGCGATCAAAGAAACTGGTCCTCACCCTGGAAGCAGTTATTTTATTAGCCTAAATCTAATTATTGAAAAATGTGTCGGCTTTCATCAGAACTAACTAGTCTTGCGGGGAGAGCTGAGTCTGAACTGTTTTCTGAAACTGATCCAAATGCCGTAGGCTGCCTAACCTCATGGCGGAAGGAACAATTCTAATAATTAAATATCGTACATATTTAAATTCCAGCTAACAGCCTTGAATGAAACAGTCTGGGTTACTCACTCCAATGCAAATAAAAAGATTATCTTAATTTTGCCAGCCATCTGGACTTACCAGATTCGATCGATTTATCTTAACGGGACGAGTGACTAAGAAAGTGGGGGCTTACGAATAACACCAAATCGGGTCATCGGAATACTTTATTTGCGTATTTAGGTTACCTCACTTTCAAAATTCAAAGAAATATCGGAATACAACTATACACGGGTCTATGAACAAAAGTTCAGGCAGTTTTTCGAAAAGTAAAGTGAAATTTGGTTAGATATCGGAACCTTGATGAAATGGAGAAAGAAGTCTGAATTCAGATTTTACAAGATTGTCATATTTGTTTTCCAACCATAGACAGCCTTTACTAAGCGGTATTCCATCGTAACTAAGGGAAACAACCCATAACTCCTTATGAACCTTCAATATTGATCTTCGGTATGTTTCCAACTTAAAAAAACACCCCACTCCCTCACAAATGTCCAAGTCTAGAAAAGGCTATGTCAGCTGATATACATGAATTGATCGAAGAATGAACATAGAACTGTTCTAAACAAAATATCGGCTGTCTTCTAATAACTGAATCAAATAATAATTGAAACCAGGAGACATGGAATTAAAGGTATAAAGGCTAAGTCAAAGATACTGGATACAATGAAATAATAAAGATGTTGAAAAAGAATAAAAAGTTTTCTTTTTTAATGTGTCTTGTACAAAGTAATTTTCATTTTGCAATAAATGATAAAATCGTATACTTGGAGCTGGTAGGATTCAATTTTGAATACGTTTGTCTAATTTTAATAGATAACAGCAGAAGAGATTGATCTATATTTGGGTTCTTCATTTCTGAACAGAGTTTATTCACTCTTCTTCTTTGTATTTAAATTATTTACTGCACAAAGACTTCACCAAGCACCTTTTTGCCACGTGTACATATAAGCATATAAGGAAGTACATGAATTGTATTTAAACGAGGGGTCTCAAACTCAAATCACCACAAGTACCAAATGAGGACTACATTGATCCGAGGAGCGCATCACTAAAACCTTTTCATACAGCCAAAGCAATTCATATAAAGGTAACCGGTAGAAATGTTGGAAATAAGACGTAAACGATGTAACAATTAAATTTTGTAATCTGCGAAGAAACAAATTTGCATTATTAATTATTTTACTCATTCCTGGTTTCGTTGCGGAATTCATAACTAAACGGGCCGTGTTCAAGACCCTTGATTTAAAGAAATACACATTTCAGAATTGTACTAATGGGTCAGGCTGGTTGACGGATGAAGGGATGTGCAAATGGAGGAATAAATCGCATAAATAAGTTCTAAGGATATAATATCTCCTATTTCTATTGATATCAGATTGACACGGTTCGAGGTTTTTGTTTCAGTTGTTTGTTGCCAGTCGTTGATGAGATAAGCAAAACTAAACTGTAATGGCCCAAACTGAACCACTTAATGAAAATGTAATACTTTACTGTTCTAATTAAGCCCATGATTAATACGTTGGATAAAATTATATTCAGACAAGAAAGTAAAATAAATATGGCATTGAAAGTTTTCTCCATACGTCAACTCTACTGTCTGTATATTTGTATTGAGAAAAATTATACAATGGCTGGTATTGGAAAAATCGATTAATTGGTGGCTGGATTGATGGATAAATCGATTTATAGCTAGAAAAATCGATCGATAGCAGGCTGGCTGGATGAATGGATGGATGGCATGATTACATTCTTATGTATAATAGTACAATATGGTGTCCTTTGTAACGATTACACCAACGCTTAAAATTTTAGAAGTTTTAATAGCTTAGATCAGGTAGCAAAATAATTCTACATTTGCGGAATGGTAATTCATGTACAGTACATGAAACCAATTTTCATATCAGAGAAGACAAATGGATAATGTTGGAAAATTGTTTTTCCTGACATTTACAAGTTAATGCCGTATACGAAAGAATTCGAATAATGAGAGCCTTATTATCACTCTTCCCTGTTAGTGGAACCATTATTTTCTATTTCACCTTCACGGTGTGGTGGTGCTTACTTTTATATTTCCTCCTTACGTTGCGGCAGGGCTCTTTCCGGGTTTATTTTCGTATTTCCTCCTTACGTTGCGGCAGGGCTCTTTCCGGGTTTATTTTCGTATTTCCTCCTTACGTTGCGGCAGGGCTCTTTCCGGGTTTATTTTCGTATTTCCTCCTTACGTTGCAGCAGGGCTCTTTCCGGGCTTATTTTCGTATTTCATCCTTACGTTGCGGCAGGGCTCTTTCCGGGCTTATTTTCGTATTTCATCCTTACGTTGCGGCAGGGCTCTTTCCGGGCTTATTTTCGTATTTCATCCTTACGTTGCGGCTGGGCTCTTTCCGGGTTTATTTTCATATTTCCTCCTTACGTTGCGGCAGGGCTCTTTTCGGGCTTATTTTCGTATTTCCTCCTTACGTTGCGGCAGGGCTCTTTTCGGGTTTATTTTCATATTTCATCCTTACGTTGCGGCAGGGCTCTTTTCGGGCTTATTTTCATATTTCATCCTTACGTTGCGGCAGGGCTCTTATCGGGTTTATTTTCATATTTCATCCTTACGTTGCGGCAGGGCTCTTTTCGGGCTTATTCTGTTTCACTTTCTTTACCTAATGCTTTGAAGCTAACTAGAGTCCATAAATTTTCCTTTCAATTCTTTAGCTGCACCAGTGAATGTTGGTCTAAATCTGTGGCATTATTCCAACACAATTACGAAAAAGCCCGATTTTTTCGGAACCTTCTTTTGCATAGTTCAGTTCATTGGATGATACACGTGCCTGTAGATGGAGAACATCAATAGCTATGCTACAATAGACAAACACGGGATGAAATACATAAAAAAACTAATAAAACATCAATAGCCATTTTAGAAAAGGCAGACACTAGATAATTTGTGAATTTAAAGCCAGTGTTTCATTTAAATATATTCTTAACTTAATACTTACGATGTAAAAATATAAATTTTATACCTTTAAATTATTTTTTTCAAACAAAAAGATGTATGATTGGTTTGTACGTAGTATATACCGTGCCATGCTTAGAACTAGTAAATACATGTATAGGGTCTGCAGTACTTGTTTTGTTTCATTTCATTACTTTATTTAGTATTTCTGTTAACTTCATCGCTTTTAGATAAAACTGAACGGCGGAGATACATCTGATGAAGTTTGCAATCAACAACGTAGAAGATTAATTCATGTTTGGCTAGTTGCTTGAATTCAGAAGAAAAACGTTGTCAATGTACGCAGCAGGATCGTTAAACGGCCACTCTAAGTCATTTTCATGTAACTATATTAAAATTTCAATATTACCTTTGCACTCGGAGGCGTAAAATAATTCAACAATTGCAACTCCCCCCCCCCCGAAAAAAAGAATAAGAAAGAAAGAAAATAATTATATCAACAAATATTCTGATGTAATAAGCTAAAAATAAGATCAGAAAATAAAGTAATTAAACAGAAAACACTAAAACGATTATCTTTATTATTACAAATTTCAAGACAGCATAAAGTTAAAGCCTAGTTTAGACAGTTCATTGTCTATTCAAAACCATGCACATGCTGTCTGTTCACATATTTGGATTTTACGAAGAATTAATATTGTTTTTTAGAAATTGCAGAGAAAATGGTACTTTTTCAGATGCTGTTTTTGACGCAACAACAGACTAAAATAATGTTTTGTCGTTCTTATATATAAGCTACCGCTCTGATGTAAGTGGTTAGAGCGTCCGCCTCTGATGCGGGAGGTAGCGGGTTCGAACCCCGGCCGAATCATACCAAAGACTTATAAAAATGGTACTAACAGCTGCCTCGCTAGGCGCTTAGCATTAAGAGGTTAATGTTAGGACTGGTCGGCCTGGTGTCAGGATAATGTGACTGGGTGGGACATGATGCTACATGTCTGCAGCATGATTCCCCAGTGCTAGACATCACTATAAACTGCCACGATTGCAGATATCGTAGCGATATGACTGGAAAATTATCAAACCTACCTTAAAAATCACACACACACACACACACACACACACACACACACACACACACACACACACATCTATATCCCAACTCAAACGGACATTTGAGGTATTTTCTATTACTAAAATAATAATTTCTTCTTACGTCACCAGACATGGTATTATGAAGATTTATTTCGAAGAAATTCAGCCGAGGATGTCTTGTGGTCTAATTCATGTAATTGTCATTTATGATTGAGCCCCCTCCCTCCAATCCCCATCCCTTTGCAAATTTTCCCTGAATCTTACATGAGTGTTCAATCCTTTTAAAGTTGTGATATATAATAACCAGATTCAATGGAGGTGAGCACAAGTAAAACAAATATCCACAACAACAGCAGCAACAGCAACAACAACAACAACAGCAACATAATAATAATAATAATAATAATAATAATAATAATAATAATAATAATAATAATAATAACAACAACAACAACAACAACAATAATAATAATAATAATAATAATAATAATAATAATAATAATAATAATAATAATAATAAAATAATAATAATTTATTTTTTATTGAAAAAAAGTGAAGTAAATTAAAAAGGATTAATTTATCTTTAGGTTCACAAAATGAATTATTTTTGAAAATTGCGGAATTTCAAATAGTAAATAAAAGCATCGCCATTTGCGAATATTTTAGGAAAATGGACGAAATTGAATTGTGTGATCCTCTATGAATTCTAAGATATGTCATTCCGTTGTACGAAACCAAAACGCGTTTCTTGTTTGCTAGGTTAGAAAACAAACCCTACATTAGAAAACAAACACCCCATATACAAAATAATGTCATAATTCACATTACGATCAATCGATAAGAAATAAATCTAGCACAAAATAAACCAAACTCTCACGCAATATTTAGACAACTTGTTGCCTCCAAAGCTTTCAAATTGGTGGAATTTTTATTTTTTATTTTTTTTATTTTTTATAGGTCATCACATGATGAGGGTATACTTAGATTCTCAGGTTGTCAGCAAGTTTTATTTTCCTCGAAGCTAAATTGCATTTGTAACACTGTAGTTTTCCTTGGGTTCTGTTTTTAACTCGTATGTATATATGTCTGCTTGTTGCTAGGTAGGTAGGTAGGTAGGTAGGTAGGTAGGTAGGTAGGGACGTTGATAGGTAGGAAGGTGAACTAAAATGGCCCAAATAACTTTAGAAAATTTTAATGTGAATATTTATTTATATTGTGATTATCAAAAATGTTAATTCACACAAAGTGTAATTATGTTATCAGAAAAGAAGTTCAAGAGAAAATAAATCCGAGTAATATGCTTTTATTTTCCTTGATAATCCAATTAACAGACTAATATAGTTTTAGTCATGTGGATTTTATATTCCTTGATATCCATTTAACAGACTAATATAGGTAGATCATCAGTTTTAGTCATGTGGATTTTATATTCCTTGATATCGCCTTAACAGACTAATATAGGTAGATCATCAGTTTTTGTCAGGTGGATTTCATTTTCCTTGATAATCCCCTTAACAGACTAATATAGGTAAACTATCAGTTTTAGTCACGTGGATACAAATATGACATACGCAGATGATGACATATGGGAACAAACATTGTAGATAAGCTTAATCGAACGGATGAACCAACTTTTCCAATAAGTTGATTAAACTTCTAAAAGTCTGATTATATATTGTCGCTAAACCGATGAATATTGGTAGAATAATTTAACTCCAATTCTTTCAGAAGTACCCATGCAGATGTGGTAACCTTATTAAACATTCTATTTCGTACATCATCATCTTTGTCCTTTTTTACCCCTAAAGTCGATTGTTATCTGGCGAGAGAGAGAGAGAGAGAGAGAGAGAGAGAGAGAGAGAGAGAGAGAGAGAGAGAGAGAGAGAGAATTAGATGTCATGTAATACGATCTAATAGGATTGTACTCATCGTATTTTACTGCTTAAAAATTGTTTGATTCATTACCTCGAAGAAAGGTCCAAATATATAATCACAATCAAGTAAAGGTCATAAAAATGTTCCACGTGGTATCAAATTAATATTTAGGAGGGGTAACTACTTCTTTGCATACTAAAGTGTATCACCTGAGACTGCTTAATTATATACGGGTTGATATGTAAAAGTAGCCATCTTTTCATCCGGAAATAGTCCCAGGAACCAGACACGCGGAATTATCTGAGACGAACTGTGATTTGGTCGCAATCCTGACTGCGGTTACTAATTGAGGATTGTAATGGGCAACCTGATCCTCATCAGGTGTTTCCAGACCGGAATTTTGCTCAGGTGTTTTGGCAAAAACTCAGACAGCTACAAGTTTTATGGCCATTACCACATATGTTTGACTTTAAAGACTACGATTTTCGTTAAATATCACGTGCATGCCTTGTTTAATGACGGAATATTGCCAGACCCTATTTTAAGTGCACGTAACAAAGCTCCCCAACATCTGGTCCATCTTTCAAGTCAACCCTTGCCTTCGATGTTAGTTTAATTTTAAATTTATGCTTACGTTTAGTTCAAAGCGTTTCCAATGTTTATTTTAATGCTTCATCGTTCGATATTTAGACCACCCAGTTGTTCGTATATCGCTTGTCTTTCTATGCATCTAACGTTGTCTCTCTCTCTCTCTCTCTCTCTCTCTCTCTCTCTCTCATAATGATATAGAGTTGCGTGCAAAAATCTGTTCAGTTTGAACACTTTACTCAAAGACTTCTATATATTTTCGTATAAATATTGATAATGGAACGTAATGGCATTTCCTAATCATCTTTCTTGATGGTACTGCAGACGGTTTCAAAAGGTTTGGGAATATTTCCTTTCTTTTTATCTGTTTCTTTGGTTTATAGCTGTTTTTGTTTTAACAAAAGGGTAATTTTCAACTTGGCACACGTTTAATAAAAGAATTAAAATTAAAACTAAATTCCAATTGTTGCCTGTCAGACTTAGCATTAGTGTCATTAAATCAGTAGTGTATGGATTGTGAGCCCCGGCCACTCCTGCTCGTTTCTTTGAAATAGTTTTGTTATATCTCGTATAAATGATACAAGAACATTAAAAATAAACATTTAAAAATAAATAGACCAACAAAACTTAAGGGTGTTTTGAAATTCGTTGCAAATTGCTATACCAGTCAGAAAATGTAGGAAAGGAAATTGAATTTGTGTTACACAACACATAAAATGGAATAAACTTCAATGTTTTCAATTAAACATTTTTTGGAGAGGTGGTATGCATATTTAATGATCTTGACATGACAACAACAATGTCGGTACCAAGAGATAATGCCTATTTGTTTACAAGATTGATAATAATAAAAGTGTGGTTAAAGCTAGTTGTGTTGCAAGATAACAATACAGAGAATAAAAGAGTAAATTAATTTCAAAATATAAACCAATATAACAGTTTCAGAAAAGATACAGGTTTACATATTATAGTCAGTGATGATAGCACCGATAAGAAGCACTATCAGCACTGGCAAGACGGCTTAAACAGTGCAGTACTAAGGAAGAATATTTTTTGTGAATGTGATGTAGGTAATCATACAAATCGGCATTCATGTAAATTTACAGCACAATTTTTGAAGCTCTCAGATAGAATTTGTGGATAACAAAGCTTGATTTAATCAGAAAGTGGTGATTCAGCTTATGAAGTAGCTGTTTTAGAATCATCCATAGGAAATGGAAACTTCGATATAAACTGAAATAATTTTATAGTTTTAATGACTGATGAAACGTTACAAATGATAAAATGAACAGTATATGTCTGACATGGTCTTCTCCATGAAAACAAAGAAAGACAATGCATCATGCGTCAATTGTTCTCTGAATGTTTTTTTCCGCAATAAATGACCAACAAACAACAGTATTTACTATATCTTTATTAATCTCCTAACCGATACACAAATATCAATTAACAGTGTGAACAAATTAAATTAAGGAAACTAAACAGGACAAAAATGTTATAAAATACATCAAATGAAAATAATTGTAAACTGAACAATCAAATTATATATTAATTAAGCAAGCGAAAAGAATGTTTTGCTTTTCTCAGAAAGGCCTATATTTGTCATGAAGAGGACCACTAGCAAGCAGACGTTGTTGAAATGAAAGCTTATAAACATATAAAAAATACAGCCATGAATTGAAAAAGTATAAAGAAAGATGTCATATCCGATTATTTCAGAGATATATTAAGATTGAAAAGATACAGTTTGGTTAAGGAAAATAGTTTACAACAGGAATTTTAAGGATTTGCTGGAAATTGAAAATACCAAATACTTTTCAATTAATTCAGACGATAAAGCACATTACTGAATAGCTAAATAAGGAATAAAATAATATTCATCACTGATCAATTGGCATAACTCCTATTGAGACAAGTCAGTCTATTCGGTTACATGAGAACTGATATATTTAGAACACCTAAACTGAATTAACCGACCGATTTTCATACATGAAACAATTCTGAAAAAGGGAAAATTTTCCAACTTTAAAGAGAAAATTAGGCTAGTACGTTTTAGGTGATCCATTTGTTCACAAAATGGAAGGCTTGAAGGAAGAAGATAGAGAGGACGTGATAAATCGATAACATTGTATACAATGTCTTAGCAGGATAATAAAATATATCAGAAAAAATGAAAAAAGATCAACTTCAAAACAATGAATTTGATTCCAACTACATATAATAGAAGCAGAAAAACATTTTACCGTGTACAGATTTAACATCTCTATAAAATCTTAATTCAGAAAGAATTTTACATCAAAATTTATAAAAAAAGTAGCTGATATAGGAGAGTTTTTATACAACATAGATGAAGTCAAATCTAGTACATATTTCATAGTGTATAGATACACAGATTGTGAATATATACTTTCTTTCCAAACATTCACTTGACATTTATTAGCAATCGAAATAAAGCTACAAAAATAAATGGTACAATCAATATATAAAATGCACTCAGTTGTTGTTGCTGCTGCTGCTGTTGTTTGGGGTTTAACGCCATTTCTCAGCGCAAGATAGTCTATATTGGCTACCAGTATAACTGGTGGAGGAAGAACCTGGGAAAACCAACAACCCAAGGGAAGTTACTGGTAGTTTTCTTACAAACTCACATTGGCCGGACCCAAGACTCGAACCGACGCAAATAAAGTTGAGATGGCAGTGATCGACTAAGTAACCACTAGTCCGACCGGGGCTCCACAATCAGTTTTAAAATGTTTCGGTTGAAATTGAGCAAAACTGATTGAGGAAATTGAAAAGTGAAATAGAAAAAAAAATTATCAGAATGTAATGAATGTGGAAATTCAAAAGGTTAAAATGGTGATACAGTGAAAGAAATTAAATGTTACGGAGATAAACCAACAAAGAATTACACATGAATATGGAAAACTAGCAAATAGGGGCTCAGTGTATATGCACAGGAAAAGCTGATCTCACACTAATCATTTAAGCTTAAATAACAGATGTAGTTAGGTCTGCTCTTATACCGATTTTGATAATCCCAACGAAATAATGAAGCCATGCGTAACACAGCGACGACATTGGAGTACTGGAGTACTCCAGTCCGAACATAATAGGTTTATAACCCTAAAGTAATGCATTACTACGTTAAATGTGACCTTAGTTCCGGCGATGGACTTCAGATTCGTACAGGAGATAAAAGACCACGAATCTTGTCCTCCAATTACATTTACTACCATAAATTGATTCACTAACCTATAAATCCATTTTTCTGCAATCAGCCTGGATATAAACAGTCATGTGATTCTGATCTGGAACTTTTTACACATTGGCAAATTTCCGAACTACTTTTGGTTCCCTGTTTCCAGGTAATTTTATGTGAAACTTTATCTATACCAACAAGAAGCCCCACCCATCTACCCCGGTGATTTCCAATCAAGATTTCCAACACCCAGATTAAGATTGCCCACTACAGTACTCGCATACCCACCCGTTTCTTTTGTAACGGGTTGGTTCTCTATTGACCGAGGCGTTAGAAGTTCTGAGCCACCATTGTTGGTAACTTTTTGCAGACATTTTTACCTGATCATCTTATCGCTATATGTACTTGCATCATATTCAGTAAAAACAAATATCACTTGTTTTATAATCATACGTTTTGAATAGCAACTGGACCTTTATAATCAAAACGTCTTGGAACTTGATAATCAAAACGTCATGCAACTTGATAATCAAAACGTCCTCTAACTTGATAATCAAAACGTCTTGGAACTTGATAATTAAAACGTCCTGTAACTTGATAATCAAAACGTCTTGGAACTTGATAATCAAGACGTCCTGTAACTTGATAATCAAAACGTCTTGAAACTTGATCATCAAAATTATTAACAAGAATTAAATTATATTTTAATATTTATCAGTTGTGTCTTTACATATTCTATTTACAATAGCTGTGTTTAAATTTTGTTTGCACTTATCAGTTAGTTTAGAAATGGAGTTATTGCTACTTTTGGTTTCGATAAATCCCAATTCTTTTTTCAGTTGTGTTTTATCCGTTTCTTCGCTATTTAAATACTTGAAAATGACCGAGCGTGCTGTTTATGATTTGAATTATTTAGTTGAAACTCCTCTGGATGAACATGTTGATGAAGATGCACAAATTGAAATAGAAGGTGAATATAGTGTAAATGTTGGTAATAATTTTTCAAACAATATATCGGACGCTTTGATGGTGCCAGACCAACAGAAGATTATAGAATTTCACTCCATGTTCTTGACTTTTAAAGGACATAAAGGAAGGTCTTTACATGAATTAATTACAACACGAAGTAGAGAATTCCGACCTCAAAATGCGAAACTAAGCACACTGTTATGCTAAAAAGAAAAGAAACACAGAAAGACAATTTGAATCTCTAGAAATGGAGACCCCTGGATAAAACGTGGCAACGAATGGATGTAACATGTTCAGGGCGTTGGGTATACTTTCCTCTTGAACCCACTGTTATTCACAGGCAACCATTAAAAGGTGTCAGAGGAAATAGAGATGTGAAAAATAAGTACCAACAAGACGTTGATCACCAGGTAAGAGAAAACAAAATTTTAATTGGTGAATACCACAGAAGAATTTAAAACAACTTCCACCTGTTGTGAAAAGATTATGAACCAGACAAGAGGAAAGAGAATCTAAAGGGTTAGATAAATGCTGAAAATATTATCAAATTACCAAAATAGAATGTAATCAATTTGATGTTGAATTCTATTAAAACAGCTTGCAGAGTTAAAAAATTTTAGGTCAGCAAGAAGGCGATCGCAACAATAAAGCTGCAAACCAAGAACACTTGGATATTGTTGAAAGTATATTAGTTTTAACAGGTGGATATATAGAACGAATATATAGAGCAGTTGGAGTGAAATTGTAGGGAAAACGTTGGAAAGATTAATGAAACAATTAAAGACAAGAAACAAATTGCCGTTAGGTGAATGACTAAAAGAGTATTCATTAAGAATGGTGTACATATTGCTACTATAGTTACAACCTTAACACTGATAATATAGTCAAAATTGTTCTGTTCTATTCGTCCACTCCTATTCCACCACCTCCTTCACACCCACCCCTCCTATTCCACCTCTTCTTTCTCACCTACCACTCCTATTCCACCTACTCTTTCTCACATGTCCCTCATATTCCACCTCTTCTTTCTCACCTACTCAAACTATTCCGCCTCCTCTTTCTCACCTACCCTTCCTATTCCAACTCCTTCTGTTCCAGGCCTGGTATCTGTACGAAAATCAAAACCTGATCAAATTAGCCAGTAATCTGAGTTAGTGTTATGTATATGTAATTTAATTACTTGTTTGTTAGTTTTAAAAAATTTTTTTTTATTTTTATTTCATTACATGCTATTGTAATGATAACTTTATTCACTGTATTTGACATTTTTCCAGAAAATTCAGTTCAGTTCTGTTCGTCCTGATAAACAAGCAGTAGTAGAAACTTTGTATCTTTTGGTGACCTAGATTCAGAGCCAATTTTAAGTTTGGTGTAAACAACTTTTTTATTATTGAATCTTATAGCAAGATTCGTTGAGTGTAATCAAATCCGTACATAGCGTACGTGATAATCGGCATGTAATGTTTCTACGCCGCTTGCGAAAAAGTGATCACATGACCCCATACGGGACTCTGTTTTACGTCTTAATTTACCGCATAGTCGTTAGTTTGGAGAAGAAATTGTCAGTTGGGCTTTTAACCTTAGGAGCTCAAAGGTGTTTTTGTTGTGACTAGTTTGAGCTGAATTTTTATTTAAGGTAATTTATTTTCCCTGGAAACTAATAGTGCTCATCAGAATTCTTGGACAAAGACATTTACTGAAAATTACTTGGGATTCCAAACTGGAATATTATTCTTGGTGATTCAACAAGGAACTGTCGACACATCAGGACAAAGCAGGTTATTGAAGACGTCATCGCCTTCCTTCTTGGAACTTCATCGGGATTCGAACTGTGATTCACTTAGGACTTTTCATTGATAAGACTTACATTTATTAATTCTAGGATTAATTCTTGATTAGATTCATAAACCGTAAGTCTTTTTTCATATTTTTACCTTGTTTTCTAGGGAAATAAATTATTGTTGTTAAATTTACAAAGCTTGTTGGCTTCATCCTTTTCTTTGTTACTTTTGTACGAGCCTAGACACGTAACAGTTAGTACTGTGGTAGTAACAATATTTGATAATAGTGATACACTGAAAGTGTCTTATTTAAGTGTGCTGGCCATATTCTTTGCTTGTTAATCAGCACGTATTATTTGTGTTGGAATTAATAACTGTGTTATTGGGATTGCTGATCGAAGGTAAAACAAAGTACGCATTGGAATTCAAGATTAAAACACTATTTAAGAACGATAAACCAATGAAGCTCTTGCAACCATTCGTATGAACATAAATGATTGTTTACAGAGTAACAAATATTGCTTTGCGACATTTCCAAATTGCCCATGTATCATGATGCCTTAAGTACCAAGCACGAACACAAAATGTCTGGTAGCAGTAGCATATATTGGAGGCAAAATTATAATCTGTATAGCCTTCGCCATCTTGATGTGGAGAGTACTTCTTAAAGATTCATCACAATTATTCTGATGTAAATATAGGATCCCAGGTATGTGACTCATATCCCATAAAAATGGAACAGACAAATAAATATTAAATCTCGTCCCAATCTTCTGCCCTTCAGGAAAGGTTAGATATTCTATCCTCGTGTCATGTATAGTTCCTGGAGTCCTTTCTAAAGAGGTGATTACAAAGCCCCAAGTTTCAGTGGAGGAATGTATACCATTTCAGTAGCGAAAATACATGTGGCAAAACATTCTGTCTTGTTGTTGAGAGTATAACAGTTTCTTCCATCAATTAATTATTCGCATACTTTGCTATGCCATTGTTGTATGCATAAATCATTCAACATTTTTCAGTAATAAGTTTGGTGGTTTTGTGGTTACTGATGGAATCTTGCTATAAATATAGGTCTTATTGACCGACAGAGATCACAATGTTTGTAATAAATTGTTTTTAATTGTCAGCATCAATTGAATCGTTGCAAGTGATTTTTTAAAATAAAATTTAAGTGATTTTAGACGTTTTTTTTCCTTCTCTTTTATTACTGAAATACCAGCCTCAACCATTCTAGACTTGATATAAATGTCACTGAGTTTTCTTTCCAGTTCATCCCGTAAATAGGGACGCTTTTCTTGAGTTTTGTGATTTATCTTATGCATTCACTTTACAGATTCTCTAAAATCATTGCATTCCCAGAATCACACACGTAAAGCCAAATTTGCAATAGAATATGATCGAAGCGATGCCATTGTAAATCAATTCATATATGCAAATTGCATATCTTTTTATATAAAAGATATGTTGCTTATGACATATTGACGTTATGTTTCATAGCTTTAAAAAAGTCGGTTCAGGAAAGACTCCCCCTCTCGCCGTTCGTGGAAAGACCTCCCCCCTTGCGGTTCATGGAAAAGATTCCCCCCAGGTATTTGAATTCATTACAAACTAATATGAAATTTCACGAAGTTTGAAAACATACCGATCATTGTCAAATATAATGAAAACATGGAACTGGTTTTAGCATAGTTTATATTTAACTTCCATAACTGAGAATATTAGTAAAAAGCGTTTGAATTCCGCTGAATAGAGTCCGCATCAGTACCAATTATTACAGCATCATCTGCATACCAATGGACCAACAATTTAAGGTATCTAACAGCCTACTGACAAGTAGAGTCAATATTAACACTTAGTACATTGATACGCCTTTCCAGGCACTTGAGAAACAAGGAGAACAGAACTGATGAGAAGTTTTCATCTTGTCTTTCCACGCTAAACCTATAGAAGAAATCTGATTGTTCGCCTGCATACGTTACGCAGTTTGATTGATCCTGAACATTTTCCATTCAAATCATTGTTTAATAATTTAATCCTACTCCGAGCCAGCCAAACTCAACCAACACTTTACTTAAATCAATAAAAGAGTAATACGTCTTCTTTTTTAACTTTAATATTTGAATTTTCAAATTTCAGACAAGGCACACACAGACACATAGTGTGTGTATATATGTGTGTGTGTGTGTGTGTGTGTGTGTGTGTGTGAGAGAGAGAGAGAGAGAGAGAGAGAGAGAGAGAGAGAGAAAGAGTGCGCGCGTGTGTGTATTAGGTATCACGCGAAATCCTGCTGGCTTTTTCTCCTGATGGATTTTCCTCTAAAGTATTAAACAAAGTTTTTGTGTAAGATACAAGAAATAGCAGTGTATATTTTGACGAAACAACTTAAATTTGTTATTGGAGGTGATTCTCATGTTAAATGGGTTCCTAGTCCATTTATAAATTGTCGTATAACGCATTCTTGTATCAAAAATCAAATTGAAAAGACATAAATTGGCATTAACATATCCGATGTAGATTCAATATACTTGCTAATAATATCATTAGATGAGTTTCTATAATTTTTTAATGGCTTAATTCATTATAAATCACCTTAAGAATTTTGGCATCATTCTTTATGTTCTTTATCAATGCATCAAGAAACTTTTCATAATCATGCTCTGTTTTTTCTTTAAGATTTTAAAATAGTCACACAACATGTCCAATCAATGTCTGTGTTATCCTTACTTTGTTCGATACAGTTTAAAATTTTCAAACGTTTATCGGGATTTTGCTATTAAATTTCCTGAGATTTTCTAAGCGATATGATTCATGGTCTACAACAGGTATGTTTCTTTTCAGCAATTTGCAACATTCCTATTTAATTATTTCAAATGATTTCAGATTTATGTCAAGAGATTCGTATGGTTGATTTTTAAAAAAGCTACTTAGTCTGTTGAGTAACCATTTGCAGTTCTATATATTTCTTCTCCTTTAAATCTATCTCTGCTTATATTGAATCATTGTAAATTGACCGTTTCATGTATAACAGATCTTCAAGTTATCATGCAAATTACGTTTAATTGGTAGTTGTTCCAATTTTTCAATTACTGTAGAGAAATAATATAATTATTCTGAAAGCTTTTACAGGTGCAGACTGTTGGAATAAATTTGGACCAGCCTCACCTGGATTTTTAAATTGGATGAAAGATGTAACTGGTGTATTTTGTATTTACACAAGTTATACATACTTGATGAAACTTTTTTCTTGCCGCTGTTAAGGTCAATGGAACAAATTTTTAGATGAGTGGTAATGTTTGACGAGTATATCAACACTTTTGCATGCCTATTGTGGCCTGTAAAAATTTCCGTCGGTGCGTCCGTTAGTTGGCTTTCCTTTCAAAATGAAGTCCGTATTAAAATTTATGCGGGAAGATGATCATGCACTAAAATGAATAAATGAAGTGGGGGACGCGGTGTCATTAAATTTTCTTTTATAGGAAATATGGAGTCTTTCTTCTAACAATAATACAACGAAGTTCGGATCCTCCATGCACTCTGCGCGTGTGGGGGTGGGGGGTGGAGAGATTTGCGAAAGCTTCCATCTCGCTTTTCCCTTCATTGAAGAAAAATATTGCCCTTCTCTAGAAAAAATTAAAAGAAATTACAGTTGCATTAAAAATTCAAATATTTTATCATACATCATCTATCAACAATCGTAAATACGCGATCATTGAGCAAGTTGTAAATTGTATTGGGACAAATTCAAAAAGTATCATATCTCTTTGTATTGTGATCTGTCTGGATATCCATTTAAGGTGTGTGGAGGTAAATATCCATAATTTAACAGGTATAAAATGTACAGAATGACTAAATCAAGAGGATATGTATGGACCAGCCCTTTACGTGTCCATTTCTGATGTTTAATCTTTGAAACTATAATATTCATTCGAAACTCTTTGAGAGGACCGTAGGTCAATTGGAACACCTCCATTGTTTTCAGTCCAAATTACAGTTTGCTTAAAAAACGGGGAGTAGAACCTACATTTGTTGGTTGGGTCACATGTGTAGTGCACTTACAACATACTCAGCATTTTCAATAAAGTAACAACTAACTAGCTAACGAAAGAAAGAAAGAAAGAAAAAAAAAAAAAGAAAGAAAGAAAGAAAGAAAGAAAGAAAGGAATTCCGATTGAAGAGAACAGAGAAGGCAAACTTCTTCTTAGATGGGAAGCAGGTTCGGAATAATGAATCATATTCAATATGTCTTTTTAAGTATGTTGAAATCTTCGAGGAATATATTTACTTAAATAATCTTTTTCAATGGCAGAAAAATAAAGGCTTGTGAGATGATATGGTAAGGTCTACAAGTTATACGTGTTAGATTGTCTTAGACAGGTCTCATATTCAGTGTGTGTGTGTGTGTGTGTTACTGAATTTGTATGGGAAAATATGGACAAGTTTTTCTCAGCAATACTGCACGACATTGGGAGTGCAGTATTATTCCGGAAAAGACGAGTTCATATTTTCCCATACAGATGCAGCAACCATTTTATTATGTACTAATTTTTTTTTCTACCTAAGGCTTAATAATAAAACGAACGCATTAAAGAAACACATTAAAAATTTATGTGAATTATTGTGAATGAATACTCATTGAAACAATTTTTCCAGTTAGTCTTTAATGGATGGATCTTGATTTTCTGTCTATCCGACTCAATTCTACTTTTGATAGACTGCATTTATTAACCGGGTCAATTACGTATGACGAACATGTGATTTGCGCAGTGGAGGGACTGTGAAACTGTAACCGTGCGTCTGTTCTGTCACTGATTGTTTGGAATCATAATGTGGGGAAAATATGCATCCTTTTAATTGAAATTATCAAAAAGACGTTATGGAATATCACATTCAATTTGTTTTGAATGCAGTAAGGAGACCGTGATTTCTGTTGGAACTGTAGTCGAAACTGTAGTACAATTTCGCGGTGTCTATCTAGTTTTGGAACACACGACACGGGTCATGTCATTCAGCGTCGTTTTGATAATTTCAATTTAAAGAATTAATATTTTCCCCACATTATGATTCCAAACAACGAGGGAACAGAAACAGTGGGTTCAACGCGGGTCCCTCCACCACTCAGATCACATGTGCATCGTACGGAATTGACACAGCTAATAAATTCAGTCCATCTCAAGCAGAAAAGCAGAATTGAGTTGGATCGACAGAAAAACAAAATCCCTCCATTTCAGACAACTGGAAAAGTTGTGTCAATGTGCATTCATTCAAAATACGATTCTAAATGTCAATTTTAAGTAGATCAAAACGAGATTTTTAAAAACTAATGTCCAGAGCGCGAAGTTTTAAGGTCGCTGGGCGGTGTTATGTGCGTATTAGTATTGTTACTGTGTATTGACGAATCTTGGCTGTATATTCAGTTTGGAACACAACATAAATTCAGTTATTTGTTATTTTTAGAGTATTCTTTTCATTATTAAACCTTAGGTAGAAAAACAAAATGAGTATATAATAAAAAGATTACTGCATTTGTATGGGAGAATATGAACTAAGCGCTTTACAACATTTGAGAACACTTAAAAAATATATATAATGATATGATAACAAAAATAAAAACAAACACCATGAAATTACAAAACAGAAAACATGCTGAAAATATTTAAGGTAAGGAAACATTATTAGGTCTTTAAGTCTGTTCTTGCAGTTGAAATAGGTGAGTTTTAAGAGCGCTCTTGAATGAAATCACTGTGTCTTTGTGTCTAAGTTCAGTGGGCAATTCGTTCCACGTTGCTGGGCCCTGGTATGCAAAAGAACGTTGTCCATATGATTTCATTTTCATAGTGGGAATAATGAGAATACGAGTGTCAGAAGAGGAACGTAAGTATCTTGCAGGTGTGTACACATGGGTGAGGTCAGATAGGTATGTTGGACTGGAGCCCGTCAGTGAAACGTAGCGCAGAGAACAAATTTTGTGTTTAATTCTGGATCGTATGGATAGCCAGTGTAGGGTACAGAGCAGGGGAGAGGCGTGCTCTGATCGTGGTACTCTAAGGATGATTCGAGCAGCTGTATTTTGAACTTTTTGAAGTTTCTGAAGTAGATATTGAGACGAACCAGACAGAATTGAGTTACAATAGTCCATTCTTGAAAGTACTAAGGAACACACAAGTGTTTTAGTGGCATCAACTGAAAGATTCTTGCGAATGGAGCTGATGCGTCTCAGCTCAAGATATGCAGCCTTGCATATATTCATGACATGTTGGTGCAATGAGAGAGTACTGTCGAGAGTAACACCTAGGTTTCGTACTGACTGTGTGAATTTGATGTTGGTGTTGCTGATATTTATTGTTTGAGGTAAAGGATGAGAAAGAGAAAGTCTTTGTGTTGTAATCAGAATGGCTTCAGTTTTATCATCATTCATCTGAATAAAGCTTGAGAAACGTAAGTATCAGGATTTTTCTTCATAACCCCTTAGTTCATGGATGCTAATTTTCGGTGAAATAGATTAGCAGATTAGCTCAAAGTTTCTTCTCTGACACTGGTACTGGACCTTAATTTAAGGTTTCAATCTGAAGATGTTTTAAGACTTTCGTACCTGATATACGTTAGTTACATATACATTACATGTCAAAGCAAAGCTGCCAAGTCTTTCATTTTGCCCCAGGGTTTTAATTCAAGTCTGATACCAACTTTAAAGTAATAACATCAAGATTCCTAATTATGAACATATTTATGTGCTGATATCAGGGGCGCCCGCAGAATTATTGGGGAGGGTGGGGTGGGGGCAAACAAGCTGTGGTCAGTTATGATACCTTTTTACGGATGTAGGCCAAAACATGTTTAGAAGGGAAATCGAGAGGGGAGGGGAAGGGTAGGCGGGCGCCCATGACTGAGATTCAAAGATAAGGACCTAATCGGGTACCCTGAATTTACACACACACACACACACACACACACACACACACACACACACACACACAGCATTATCTATTGCTGTCCTGACACGTTGAAAAATATACCCAATGACACGTTGAAAAATATACCCAATTAGACGTGAAGTCCCTATAAAATGCACCCAATCATACGTGATGTCCCCACATATAATCGTACATTGAAATTTTTTCACTTCCTCCCCCACCCCCACCCCAGCCACAACAGCAGGACTAGATTATAAAAACTCCAGTTACCGGCATGTTTATCCACATGAACTCCATTTCCACCGTCCATCTCTAATATCGAAATATATTGTTCACAATCCCGATTATACGAACTATTTTCACGTCAAAAGGTTTAGACAGTAGGGGTTCTACTGTATGTAAATAGCTCTGCCAGTTATGCTGAAGTCGCGTAAATCTTCCTTGTAATTTGCAATACTTAGGACTTATATGTTTTTGAAAACATCGAAATATACTTCTGCGGTATAAGTAAAGGCTGCAATAAATAATTTCAAGTCCTAAATATATTTTAATACTCCAAAAACGGCCACGTAATTATATTAATGTCATTAAATATGATTATTAAATTGACTTTTCGTTCAAAACTTGCATTCAACCAAAAATGTGACGAATATGTTGTAAATCTATGCACATAATTATAAAGTATCTATTAAATTTGAGCTGGAACCGGAACACTAGTCAAAGAATTAAAAAGGCCCATAATGAAAGTTTCTACTTAACACAGGGAAAAGCATTTCAAAACAGGTTCAACTACTTCATTATTATGATGTTTCAGAAAGGCAAGCAGATAGTAATATTCGTTCTAGACCATGCTGATCAAATAAATTTTCTTTATTATGATATATGCACATTATAAGTTGTTTCTTGAGATTGTATTTAATTTTTTTCGACACTGTGAAACTGACATAACATTGATTTATTGTAACAGTGCTCTAGAGCAACATAAATACTGTAACGGTATTTATCGGTAAATTGTCCACCTGTGCTTGATTGGCATTCCTAGGTGTGGCTGCTTATCTGTCCACCTGCGCCAGGTGTCAATGATATTACAGGTAAAGTCTGTTATTAATTTTTTTTTTTTTATACAAGCATTAAAGTTAGAAGACCTTCGCCGCTTCCTTTTTTCTAATTCTAAACGAGGACAATAAATTCAGGGACGGAAAATCGAATTGTACCAGCGAATCTACAGCTCTCAAACCTTTCAACAATTAAGGGTCTTAGGAAAAAAAGAAAGAGAGATAGAAAAAGAACAACAACAATACATCAATACAAACAACTACAGAAGCTAACTATCGCAAATATCTATTAGTTTAGAAATATTTGATTTACCTAAATAAGGCTAGGCCGCAAAATTTACGAATTTAACTTTTGAACAGTTCACTTATTTACAAAAGTTTTCGGACATGTGTCCTTTTCAAGTATAGCATCACTCTCTTTCCAATCATATTCTTTCTCAAAGCTGCAACACCCCATTCTTTGTCGTTATTCATTCGCAGATCCGTATTCGATTCTCAGTCAGGGACGAATTATAATTCTCAAACACGTATGATATTTTTTTTTTCCTTCCGTATAATTTCACTCTATATTTTCATGTATCCTCTTGTAGTATTCAGGGGTAGCGCTGTCCACTCTGTAGGATGTATATTTGTGACTTAATTTGTAACAGAATTAACATTTACATGTTCATGTTTTGTTTACTGGTTGACATTTGAGTATGGTGGATACGCAGGAATTCTTATGTTTATGACTAAATATCATAATTTTAAAAATATGTTTGCGTGTGGCAGGGGTGATGTGTACAGGAAAAAACAATAAGTACCGTAAACTGCTGAACCGGGTTCGATTCCCAGTAAGGTACGAATTATAATTCTATAGTATATATGATAATATTTTATTTCTCTTTAGTTCGTACCTCTCTGTCAACCGCCCCCTCCCCCAGCAAACAGAGGCAGTCCTGCAAGCCCCAACACCAAAACTGATCTCATTCAACAAAGAATGCTGTGTATATTATGAAATGAGGGCAAAAACAGAACCGTTTCATACATCTTTGTTTGGCTATAACACCAATTAACAGATAATATACCCTCTCTCAAATATATTTTGCAAGATTTCTGCTATACTAAGTCTTTTCGCGTCAAAACAAGGATGACTTTATAATGTTACAAAAGCCCTAAAAAACTGGTGTAGATTAATAATGAATAAAAGAAGTTCTCTTAATTGATTATGATACATTTATATATCAGTTCAAACAATATTTCAGTCAGTCACGATTTTTTTAATTATGCTTTGATTAAAGACGTAACAATCTGTAAATGACGCATCTGCCATCCATGTTAAGATCCAAACGATCTGTCACGTGACCATCTATGTAATGCGAATGCGCTAACCGTCTCATTGTTTGCACTTCATTAAGCAGAAATGACTGGCATAGTTACATTCTGGGTGTTGCGAGGTATTATATTTCCATTCAAATCAACGTTGTGTATTTATGCGACGTTTCGTGATCCGTACAGCGTAACGTCGATCGGAAAGAGGTGGAAATCCATATAGAAGTTCTAAATGTGTTGAAAGTAATTCAAATATCTTCCTAAAAGATCCATTTAATTTTAAATGTAAACGATGTATTTTCTTTAATAAAATATTGCTTAAACCAAATGAATTCTTGAGCCATATTAAATCTTCTGGGATCCTTTTTGGGTAGACACTTTTGGATAGGAATTAGAATGGTTCAGGAAATTATCCCTATGCATTTTTAGACATTTGATATGCATTTCTTTCCCTTTTCTTCTTTTTTTCTTTGTGTCAAATTCGGCGACTGTCCAGACGCAAATCCAGTACTATGTAGACAGGAAAGTGCTTGTCCCTGGATCCTACACTTTAAATTTGGATACATCATTATATGAAATAAATTTATATTTAATAATAAAAATATATTCAAACATGTTAGAGAGTTATTATTCGTTAGGAATCGAATGCACGCCACGAGTAACTACAACTATCCCTTAGCATTCGCGCACCCGCACCCTAGTCCTACAACGTAAGCCCCATCACCCCGATATTTTTCTTCTGGGTGGGTGATGGGTCTTACTGCCTGACTAATGGCGCTGTGTAGCCTGTTTTGATGTCGATTAACAGTGAAACGAAAGTCAAATTTTCAGGAATATCACACACAACTGGCAACCAATAACGACGCTTTTCTACAAAGTAAAGTTATAATGTTTTTGTCAGACTTTACTTACCCTGATGTCTTTTCTCTAATAAATTCAAATTCTCACAAAAGAAATGGGCCTGTTTGCAAGTTTCGTTGACCTACATTTCAGTTGGCTGGAAAGCGATGAAAGCCGGGAATGCCGAAATCGGGTTAGGTTGAAATATTATTCTTTAACGAAATGAATAAAAAATATATTATGCCTATTGGAACTATAAGCAACGTTTCGTTTCGTTCAAGAAACATAACCTCCACATGACCTACTTGAACATACTTCGGCATACCTCGACTACCGTCGCATTGCAACAAATTCAAATGTATGTCAACGGAACATGAAAATGCGTCCATTTGCTAGTGTCATATTTTGATTCCACCAGGATAAAGACAGCACAGTAAGTATATTAATTACCCATAAATTAGTGGAAGAGTGTCGATATAGGCTGCCAAGTGTGTGAGATATTCCTGAAACTTTGACTACTCGTTCCGATGTCAACGACATCGGAACACGCTTTGCAAGGCCGTTATTTGGGTTGTAAGACGTAGCACTAAAACAAAAACAACATGTGCTACGTCTTACATGTAGGACTAACCCGTACCCTAACCCACGTAGTCACGAACTCATCCACATAAGAGGATGGAAAAAGGTCGAAGATAAGGATTCTAGGTGGACGAGACAGTTATTGACTTTAGTTTGCATACACAGATCAACGTGTGTGCAGACGTCCTGTCATTGTCATTGTCATCTACACTGTGGCAATTGATCTCAACAAGCAATTTGTTATGATAACCTACATTGGCAGTTATATTTTCGCGTTGCACCATACAAGCACGAGGAAATAAGATATAATATACATGCTTGCTTTTAATAATTCCGTTTGACACTACACTGGAAACGTACCACGTGGAATGGAAATTTTGGGTCTCATATATATGTAGCGGCGTAGCAAGAAATTCTACCCCTCCCAACTTAATTATGGGCCCTATTCCAACAGAAAAAAATTGCTTGATGGAAATTTTGGGGCCACCACCCTTCCACCACCCATAAATTGCAGGGGTTGTTTGGACGGTTTTGTCTTTTGATTATTTGATAGAGAAAGAACATCTGATGTGGAAGAATGACTTCTTTTTTCCTAAAGTTGTAAGGAATAACATACACAAACAAGTAACTAAAGAAGACAATTGCGAGAGTCTTTCTTTCGATATTTGAAGTTGTTTACCGTCTTCTAATTGATTGCTGTGGTGTTGATTTTCTTGCTTTCTTGAAGTCTGGCTTCGAAACTGTATTGCGAGCTTTCCCTTACGTTTACTGTTGGTGTATATATATATATATATATATATATATATATATATATATATATATATATATATATATATATATATATATGTATATGCAATAATCTGACAACGAACAGTGCAAAACTAGTATCTAACTAGCCTGAGCGCTTTCGACTCTTAATGAGTCCTTTTCAAAGGCAAATACAAAACATAGACAAGACAAACAAATAAAACATAAAAACCGTTGTGTTTGCAAAACTTTACATGGCTGTTTCTACTGGAGTTAAACCTTTAAATTTATTATGTTTCAACTAGTTTATTTCAACTTGTTGCGGATGCTTGAAAATATTTTTATTGACCTAGAAATCGACGAGTCATAACGACATCTGTTTTTAGGTAAATTTATGTAAGCGCAAATTATATCCCGAATATTTCATTGTCATAGTAGTAATTATAGGCTATTAAGCAGATTTAGTTGTTGTTGTTGTTTTTGTTGTTGTTTTAGGGTTTAACGCCATTTTTCAGCACAAGATAGGCTATACATGGAGGCCAGTATAATTGGTGGAGGAAGAACCCTGGAAAACCCCGGGAAGAACCACCGACCCACGAGAAGCTACTGGCAGGCTTTCTCACGTGCCCACGTAGCAAATTTAGAGAACTATTTGAAAGAAAATGTGTCGGCTGCAAAAAATAAATAATTTCATTTGTGCATGGCTGTCTTTTTCTAGTCTTCTTGGTTTAAACAGCTTAGTTTCAATGTTCTAAGGCGGCGTATCCAGTAAGATTCCTTTTCTTTCCTGGTTTCGGAACTCCAGTACAAAATGGGGAGGTATTTGCTCTGCAAGGCCATGTCTGCAAATCAAATTCTTATGGGACTGAGAGCGGCATCATTTTTATGAAAATGTTTGATGATCTCAGAAGTCTTCCTTGAGTCGAATAATTTTAAGAGAGTGAACTGTTGCATGCGACATATACTAATAATTATTGAGTTATTTCCCTTATATTTCTGCAGAGACAATCTCCATATCCGAATTGATGAACGAATAATAATAATAATAATAATAATAATAATATTCTTATAATATTATAATTTACTTATATATTCTCAAATAATACAGACTAATATCGCACTGGATCAATATGCTTTGAAAGGTGTCATTAAAATACGAGAACTACATAAATATTTTTACAGACACAGGTACAACAATACAAGTTCATTTAAATATAGAGAGAATATTTGCCTGAAATGAGTTAATAACTGATATACTACATCTCTTGGGCCAACAAATCACGTCTGGTTTACTGAGATTTTCACCTACGAGACGAAAAATATCCGTTGTTCACTCGGAGCAAGCAAAATTTCTTTTTTATTTTAAGCTCAAACGTATTGGTTAGCAATATAGATATAACAGGCTGAAGAAGCAGATTTCTTACTGGATCTCGCGATGTCAACCGTTTATGTTCTGTTGTGTTTTGTGAATATTCTAGCAGACTACAGTACGTAATGACACAGTCTATGATACGTGGATCATTGGTACGTTACGCAAACAATATTTAGTCAAGAGAATAAGACCATCAAAATCCCTTATTGGAACAAAGAAAGTCTCGTCCTTTAACTTGCCTATCTTCATTCTGTTGTCGTCGTCATGAAATTGACTGTTTTGAGGATATTCAGAAAAGTGAAAACGCTCTTTCGAGGCAAACACATCTGCATAGATATCATCCGCAACGACAACAAACAACAACAAATCAAACACTTGTCAGGTTTTTAAACGCTTCAAATTCGGCATCAATAATAAAAGGTGCTCTTGTTTTGTGAGTTAAGTTTCCGATGACTAGAATATTTTTGTCTTTGCCTAGCATCACATTTCTTGTTGTATTAATGCAATTCCGAACGTGTCGCTCAAGTAGGTGCTCGCGTTTAAAGCCATGGAGACATTTAATGCAGTGAAACATCTTTACCCCTAGACTTGTTGTACCGGGCGTTCATGAGTCCGCTAATGATCTTGATCCAAAGGTTAGTGTCCGTATGTAGTCCCGTTACGAATATAAAGCAAATCAACATTTTTTTTGAACGCAGGTCACCGATGACAAGTGCATTGGATAAACCCCACTGTCATCCACACTGAACCATCGACTGAAATGTTGTTTAGTCGCACAAACATTGGAACGTCACTGATCTGAATAGGAAAACTGTTGCCAGTAAAATATAATTCGTTTTGCTGTGTAACTTGCTCGCTCGATCTGGATTTCTAGCTGCACAAAACAGCGCAGACAACACCGATCACGTGAAACACTTCTTGTTGTTGTTTTCGACGTTAGCGCAACTTCCAATGCTTCTAATTCTGGCTGGAAAGTCCAAAAAAGATCAACCACGAAGAGGATTATAATCAGATGTGCTTACGATGCATGTTTGAAACGCCAAGTACAGTCCAACCAGAACCCTTACATGAAAACCTATATACGTCGTCTCCAAGTAATTCGAAAACACTTTTGACGTCTATCTTGACATCTATGGCGTCAAATGCGCGGAATGGCATAATAATGAAACGTGTTTCAGTTTCTATGCCAGTAATCTTCGTTAAAAAACAACAAAAAACTCACGCTAATGCTAATCGAGAACTGCATGCCTTGATGCAAAACGCATCTACTTTGACAAAATATTTTTTATTTTTTTTATTTCAGGTCTGTCAGACTCATTACAGTGCCAAGCGCCAGTAACGTATCAAAGTTTGCCGAAAACGACTTGTCGTAGCCAGCAAAAGCTTGTTTGGGTTGAGTAAATCTCGGATTTGTGCTGATCCTATATGATCATCTACATGTTTAATTGCTTGTTACAACCATCGCCAAGATAGTATGCCGCTTGATGTAACAGGCGCTGTGGCGAAATAAATAGATTCTGAAACAGGTTCGCCACAATTCTGTACTCTAAAGGAATTGTTTTTAAAACCTCTGACACAGCAAACATTTCTTCGGTCGAGCTTAGAGTATAACCCTTTTCAACTTTATTTTTTAAATCCCAGGAACTCTGACAATGAAGGCCATATTGAACTTATTTCTGACAAATAACTTGTTCGCAACTCTATCCTGATTCTGGTTATCGCTAGCCTGCAAGGGTAAATTCTAAGTTAGAAATATTCACTGGCAAATTGTTTTCCCTATTCGCCAGTTTTAAGAAAGCAGCGTTTTATTTATTTGCAATGACTGGAGTAACATTTGCTGTATGCCCCCTTTTCCCTAAAATTTAAGATATGCCATTCCCTAAAGCAAAGGCGAGAGAAAAGTGCCCCCCCCCCCCCGCAACAAATAAAACATGTTGTATTCTATGGCCTGTCTGAAATCAGCTCACTGAAAATAGGGCATACATTGTTACATTGTGCGAAAATCTTTTTTTCCTAAAAGCATGTTTTGTCCCTAGATTAAGAGTGCAGAATAGGATGGGTCACAGTCAAGTTATTCTTACACTGTATAGATGCTTTTTGTTGTTGCTTTCTCATTCCTAGGAATGCGGTAGATCTATTAGAAATATGTCTCGTGGCACACTGCGTTGTCGAAATAGGATTACCTATACATGAGCTACCAGACATGCACGTTCACAACTGAACTCATGATTTTGTCTGATCCATGAAATTAACTCACTGAAGAGAAATTGTTCAACAATTTTTTAGCGATGCCAGTTGTCACAGGCATTCGGTAAATAGAGGGAAACTCATAATAGCATCATCATCGATTCTATCAGCAAAAATGGAGGAAACTCACGATAACACCTTCCCCAATCCTGATTATTTGTGAGTAGAGGTTTTTATCACGAGTTTCCCCCGTTTTTACAAAAAATAAAAAATAATATAAATAAAAACATGACGAAACTAAAGTAACATTTTGCGTAAGCATTGTGATAATCGTAAAAATCATACCCAAAATCTGTGTTGATATATAATATTTCCGGATAAAATCATGTTTGACGACTTGTAATCCACGTGGGATCACAGCACAGGGGTTCGTTACAAAGAAAATTAGGAGTATCCGTCCGTGAATCAAGGGATGGGGGGTGGGGTCTAACCTATAACAATATACCACAGGTTAGACCCCCTCCCACCATCCCTTGATTCATGGACGCATACTCCTAATTTTCTTTGTAACGAACCCCTGTGATCACAGGGGTTCGTTACAAAGAAAATTAGGTGTATCCGTCAATGAATCAAGAGATTGGGGGGGGGGGGTCTAACCTGTAACAGTGTTATATTGTTACAGGTTAGACCCCCCAATCCCTTGATTCATGGACGGATACTCCTAATTTTCTTTGTAAGGAACCCCTGTGCGTGAGATAATACAGTCTTATGTCATGTTGCCATTTTGAATTTCGTGCTAGATATGGTTGTTACCAAATACCGATAGACTGTCAAAACAGTACGCAGGTGTGTTCCAGAAAGATTTGCATGCAGAAAAATTGCACATTTTAATGAACAGGTAACACCAGACACACAAGTCGTCCATCAGTATCAATACATATTTTGGAGTATGATTTATCGGACTATTACTATGACTGCTTGCAAATTAGATTAGAGGTATCTTAAAACGGGAACAGATCACTTTGGATTTGAATGTAAATCATTATATAAGAAACAGTAGTGTGTATGCGTGTATGTGTATTTGTGAAACAGAGATAGAGAAAGAATTGATATTACGACGGAGAGAGAGAGAGAGAGAGAGAGCGACAGAAATAGGGTAAATATTTTATTCCTACTTTTAAAAATATGAAGCACATACTTTTCTTGTGGTAAGTGTTCCTTATCCTATTAACAAATCACACACACACACACACACACAATATATATATATATATATATATATATATATATATATATATATATATATATATATACTATATATATATATATATATATATATATATATATATATATATATATATTGGCGACAGTGTACTTAAATCCTTCTTTCGAAAACGTAGGTTCTCACAAAATATTACATCCAAACATTCCGTGGAGTAATTTGACCTAAGGCTGACAAAATTTATATTCCTCACAAATTGTACGATTGGTTGTGCGTTCATTATTTTGGTAATGCTTCTAATGGTCAGGCACAGAAAACATGAAGTTTTCCAAGTGTGTGAATGGCAACTAGAGCTAGTTCGAAACTAAGGAGGTAAAAAATATTTGTTAGCCAATTAAATCATTCATTTTAACAATTGGAACATCCTCGGCCCTTTCCGTCTAGTCGAGAAAGAAACATCGGATGTAATTTAATCACCATTGAAAGCTATATTCCTGAACAACAAGGCGGCGGAATGAGACAAAAGCAAAATCGGAACTCTGCTGTCTTTTGCTGTAGTAACGTATGTGGCGAAATAATCTGATCTGGCTTTTTACGAATACAGTGCAGACACATTATAGGGACATTGCAGTCATGTTAAGAACTCGTTTAAGTCTATAATTTTTCTTGCCACTCCAAATACCAAATTGTAATATTATTGGTTCGCGTGTTAAAAATGACAAAACATTTTGTCACCTAGTCATTTTGACACAAGTGCACGGGCACAGAGAGAGAGAGAGAGAGAGAGAGAGAGAGAGAGAGAGAGAGAGAGAGAGAGAGAGAGAGAGAGATGTATGTCAAATGTAATTCAGTCGTTTCATACTGAACCAACAATCAAGATGAAACGATCACAACATTCCAACGAGAAACTAAAACAAACCAGGAAACTACGACGACGGCTTTTGCTGTCGCCTCAAATGCTGACTGAAGTGTTAGCACCTGTGCATGCCAGTAATCTCGAAGATGACTTGAATGAGCCTGAACCAACACCTTCAACTTTTGCCGCAAGACCAAGAGAGACAAGATCCACCAATAAAGAAAGTCGTTCAGTAGCTCCTAATGGTTATTATCAGACTCGAAAGACTCAAAAACTGACTTCCAGAAAATTTAGTACCACAGCTTACGCCTAACAGGCGAAATTTAAAGAGTTCAAATCTGAAGTGCTACAAAAATAAGCAGCGGTTTTCATTATAGATGTGTGGGATTCTTTTTTCGAGACACTGAAACAACAATTCCGGGCTAAAGACGGAAGATTGTTTGAGATTGTATTTCTGACAACAGTTTGCAATCTCCTGTTTTGATCGAATTTAGTACATCGTCAGAATTAACACTATCGAAAGTTATTGAAAAAATACAACAGGTCCAAACAATCCGATATCGACTTTAACCTCACTCCCAGAAAATGATATTGGTGAACGAAATTCGAAGTACCAAACGCATTGACAACCCACAAGATCAGGTGTGCTTAGTCGTGTCAACGTCGTAGGGCGAAAACATGCCTAGAAGAACGATATAGTGGAATGGAAACTATAATGAATGAACAGCAGAGGATCGGCAAGATCTCAATAACGAAAAGAATTAGAAATCCTATTGAAGCAGTCAGACATTTCCAAAGAGACTGTTTGACATTCCTGAAATGCAAAAACTTCAAGTCGTGTTGGTTCCTCGTTATTCGTTGAAACGATATCCTCTTGTCGTTCCTGGAGCTCTCGTGTTTTGAGAACATCATATCCCCGGCAGAAAATACATACATGTACATCAGGAACATCTCGATGCCATTACTAGTACCACCGTATTTCTTGGATACGCTCTCAATTCTGAGAAATACGACCAAAGATTTGCCAGTCAGGAGCAATACAGTCATGTCGTGAATGTAAAGCGTCCATACCATTTATTCCTGAAGGAAAAGAAAGAATTCGTTGATTTTCTTGCAAGCGAACCTTTGCCATTCCATCTTGTTACGAATAACAAAGTATGAATCAGGTTCAACAACAGAAGAGTGCTTATTGAGTGTGCGCTCCACTTATAGACATTTCAGTCTAACCAATAATTAAAAGGCACACGTTTGATCTAGGAAAGAAAAGATGTTGTTTTGTGACCACGTCGTGGACTTGGATAGTCAATGATTCATTACAAATATGATAATGAACTGGAGGAAGACTTCAAAGAAGAACTGCATTCAGCTTTCTAATGTCCACGTAGCTCATCGTGATTGTAAGAAGTGTATACAAGAACCTGTATGTTTTCATTTTCCTAATTATAGTAAAATTTCAGGAGGACGTGAAAAATTACCGCAGACCCCACACTCTTGCCAATTCCGCTGGATTGATTTTAAACTCCACGGATGATACTTGGAACGAAGAGGACGCACAGAGTTGCCGAGACTGTCATCGATGCAGTACAATCATGTCTCAGAATCTGTCGGGATGCGATGGACAATTCCTTTAGAAATATTATTCAGAACAAGGTATCGAATACTCCAAAGTTACCATGAAAGAAGCCAAACTTATCACAGTGAAGGTCGGACTAGGGCAGTTTGAAGATTCCATGAGTAGTATAGTGGGACGATCTACGGACAATGGGAATTAGCATTACAAGACCCCCTGGGACGATCTACGGACAAGATTTCTACGGACAAAAGCACACCCTGGGGCGATCTACGGACAATGGGAATTAGCATTACAAGACCCCCTGGGACGATCTACGGACAAAAGCACACCCTGGGGCGATCTACGGACAATGGGAATTAGCATTACAAGACCCCCTGGGACGATCTACGGACAAGATTTCTACGGACAAAAGCACACCCTGGGGCGATCTACGGACAATGGGAATTAGCATTACAAGACCTCTGGGCCTGTCTACGGACAAGATTTCTACGGACAAAAGCACACCCTGGGACGATATAGCGTCAATGGGAAAATACATTACGGGACCCTAATATCGAATATAGCGTCAAGATTTATAGCGTCAAAAGCACACCCTGGGACGATCTACGGACAATGGGAATTTTGTATAGCGTCAAAAGCACATCCTGGGACGATATAGCGTCAATGGGAATTTAACATAGGGAATTTTAACATGGGTGGGCCTGGCAAGATTTATAGCGTCAAATGGTACACCTTGGGCCTGTATAGCGTCAATGGGAATTTAACATAGGGAATTTTAACATGGGTGGGACTGAATAGCGTCACGATATATAGCGTCAAAAGCACACCCTGGGACGATATAGCGTCAATGGGAATTTAACATGGGAATTTTAACATGAGTGGGCCTGTATAGCGTCAAGATTTATAGCGTCAAATGGTACACCCTGGGACTGTATAGCGTCAATGGGAATTTAACATGGGAATTTTAACGTGGGTAGGCCTGTATAGCGTCAAGATTTATAGCGTCAAATGGTACACCCTGGGCCTGTATAGCGTCAATGGGAATGGGAATTTAACATGGGAATTTTAACATAGGTGGGATTATAGACGGACAAGATTTATAGCGTCACGTAGACCGTAATGTTAAAGTTAGGGGTTGTACCCTGGCGTCAATGGGAATTTAACATGGGAATTTTAACATGGGTGGGACTATAGACGGACAAGATTTATAGCGACACGTAGACCGTAATGTTAAATTAGAGGGGTTGTACCCTAGCGTCAATGGGAATTAGCATTACGGGACCCTACTTTGTACCCTGGCGTCAAGATTTTTAGGGTCAGAATTAGAGGGGTTGTACCCTGGCGACAAGATTTATAGCCTCAGGTAGACCTCTATGTTAAATTTAGAGGGTTGTACCGTAGCCTCAAGATTTATAGCCTCACGTAGACTTCTATGTTAAATTTGGTGATTTTCACTATAGCCTCAAGATTTATAGCCTCACAGGACCCTATTTTGTACCCTACGGACAAGGGAAATTGAACATGGGAAAACATTGGGCCTGTCTAGCGACAAAAAAATATTGGGCCTGTCTAGCGACAAGAGGAATGGAACATGTAGGGTCTATTTTTAGCTACAATTTTTGGTCAATTTCTGTTTAAAAACCCTTGTATGTATTTATAGCTACAACCTGTAGAAAACCCAAGTCTATATTTATAGCCTCAAAATTTCTAGCTTCAGTGACGTCACTGAACTGGCTGACCTGAATACTCGATACTGTGTGACGTCACTGAACTGGCTGACCTGAATACGCGATACTGTAGGTAGGTAGTTGAAATGAATTGGATAGGGATAAAGGGAGTTTTATAGGGACAAAGACCAATACACACACAAAAGAAAGGGAGAAAGAAAAAAATCCCAATATCTCCTATCCACACCAACGATCGCGAATGCATAAAACACACCAATATCTACTATCCACACCAACGAATGCAAATGCAGTGGTCAGACATTGATGAATCGCGTGAAATTCATAAATTTTTGGATGCCACTCATTCAACTTACAAGGTGATCCTAATACACCGAATTCCAACGGACGAGTTAGAGGATTACAACAAATCTTTACAAGAACAATTCTTTCTAGTTGAGGAGGAAACTTCTGTGCGACGTGTGGTGTGTGAGTTAGTGACTAAACTTTTTTGGTACGGTACTAAAATAAAATCGAGGCTGTTCAAAAAGTACACTTATTACCTTACACCAAAAGAGGGTATAAAAACGGATTACCATGCCACGACCTTTATCATTCGTGATACAACAGATTCTGTGGAAGGAAATCAATGACACTATTCAAGCGGTGGAGGATTACCAACGCCTATTACGAGAACTGTGTCCATTGAGTTGGGGTCGACGTGTAATGTGTGTCTTAGTGACTTGCTTTCTGGGATTTCGTTTACCAGCCGAATCCTTGTGGACTCTTTACGAACAGTACATACCACTCCAAAAAGCAGGAAGGTGGTCCCTTTAAATGTACACGAGAGACTCATTCTGTTTAAAGCTTTGCGCTTTCATCTTGATACTTCTCAGCCTCTACGGGAAAACAAGATTCGTCAACTTTTAGGCACTGAAGAAGTGTACGACGACGTGTGTGTAGCTTGTGACTTGCACTCTCATTGGAAAGATGTACGTGACTGGAAAAGTTGGGGCTTTGAGGCTTGGACAAAAGAAGTGGCACACTATGCAAAAGATTTGTCATCCTAAAAAATTAAAACGTTCAGTGAAAAAAGTAACTTTTAAACCCGTGTTAGTGACAGTGCCGGAAGAATAAGTCGTGACCGAGGAAAACCACTCTCTTCAGGACAGAACCGTTATCGACATCCCCGAAAAGCCATTCCGGGAGGACTCTTGTGTGACTGTGCCAAGGTGTGTAGAGACTCTAAGAACATTACACACTGTCCCTACAATGTCACCTCTTGATCACCACAAATGTTGTACAGAGACTTGTTTATATTCCACTATGATCGTTTTGATGTGTCTTTTATTCATGTACTTAGCCATTTGGCTTTTATGTATTTTTGTCTTTCGTGATGTTCACTTTTAAAGATGACAATAAACGTGTCCTCAAAAAAAAGTATAAAAACTCTTGTCTTGTCTGTCTTCGTGTCAAAAGTGATATTCCTTTCACTACTACTATGGCTACCTCTACTGTCTCTGCTCCCTCTTCCTCCACTGTCAAAGTCATTGACGAACACGTTGATCGGACTATTTGGGAGGCCTTGTATCTTCGCTATCCCTTTAACATGCTCATTGCCGGACCTAGCGGTTCAGGCAAAACCGAATTTGTCAAACGTTTGATCGAACAAAAACATCATTTGATCGATCGTCCACCTCAACGAATCGTGTGGTGTTACAAAGAGTGGCAATCGGCGTACAGCCTTCTGCGAGAAAGTCAAGGCGATTCCATCGTCTTTGTGGAAGGCATTCCTGGCAAAGACGACGGGATCGTGTCTGACCCTAGTCAGACTTATTTGGTTATTTTTGACATGTTAGGAGAAGACGAAGAAGAAATTAAACTGTGGTTTACGCGCAAAGGGCATCATCGTAATGCCAGTGTCATTTACATCACCCAAAATTTGTTTCAACAAAGTAAAGCCCATCGTACCATCAGTCTCAATACTCATTACGTGGTGTTGTTTAAAAGCCCTAGAGATAAATCGCAAGTGCAAGTGTTAGCCAAACAGTTAGGAACGCCTTGGTTGACTCATGCGTACGACGATGCCACTCAAACCCCACACGCTTATTTACTCGTGGATTTAAAACCCACCACTCCCGATTATTTGCGATTTCGTACCCATCCGTTTCACGACTGGTGCCAAGACGGAGGGCCTGTCGTGTACACGATCTCTTCGTCGACTTAGCAATAACCACAACAACAACAAAAAAAAGTCTATAAAAACCTCGGTTACTTGGGGTCTGTCTCACACAGCGTCAACATGATGTCCCTTCAGTCTCATCTTCCCATCAAATTGATTCGTGTCTTGTACGGTATCAGTTGCGAAAAAAATCCACAAATACGTGCTCGTGTCTTAGAAGCTAGTCTCAGAGAAGTCTTACGATGGTTTACGGTGACAGCACGTCAATTACTGCAAGACATCATTCAGATTTCACATCAAAACAAACGTTTTTTTTTGAGAGAAACAAAGTCGCCTTGACGTAGCTAGCCGATCCTCGCATTGACACTCAAACCAAAAACCAAATCATTTTGAAACCCAGAGGAAGCGGTTCTCAAGGAGGTGTCATCATTCGTTCCCTCTTAAAATGGAATCCTAGTGCTCCCAAAGTCGTCCCCAAGAAAAAAGCCACGCCCAAACGTACCCAGAAGAAAAAGAAAAAGAGCAACGGTGTCAAGACCAGGTCACAGCCTCAGAAAAAGAAAAGTCCACAGAAAATAGCTTCTACCCGCAAGAGAGCGTCTCCAAAAACTTCTCCTCCAGCGGTGACACCCTCTTCCTCTTTAGCGGCAGTGGCCGCTGCTCACAAAGTACCTGCCCCCAAAATCAAAGTCCAAGAGAGAACGGATGTGTTACAGAGTTTACTGGATTTGTCCAAGCAAGAACTGTCCCGATTTAGTCCGTTGCGAACTCCTCCACGACGTGTGTTGCCTGTCATCAAGTTGATACGACATGAAGACAATCAGTGGCAACGCATTCCAGTATAAAAAATACCTGAGGCAAACGATAGGTTTAGTGTTGTTGTGCTGCTGAACGCCCAAAGATGGCCCCACCAAGAAGTGCACACCGTTACCATCGTGTTCTTTCTTCGGTCCAAAAAAGAAAAGGAAAAAGAAAAAGACAGTCACGTCATCCAAAAAAACACTTAGTCAAACATAGACGTCACCCCCAGAAAAGACACACTCGACCAAAGAAAAAGAGGAGCCACCAAAGAGGAGGATTCTTTAGCGATTTTGGAAAACACATTGTCACCTTTATGACGAAGCGATAGTCCCCAAAAAAGGATAAAAGACCTTGTGACAAGTCATCGACGTTAGTGTATTTTTTACTGTGTGCCACGGAACCAACGAACCAACCGAGAAAGATGTCACCCCAAAAAAGACGTTCCTCTTCAACCCCCAAAGGAAAGAAACGGAAAGGACTGCCACCTCGTTTAGCCAAACATTGGGACATGTTGTCCGTCCTGTCCAAAGCTCCTCCACCCATGCGAGAAAACTCATTCAGACTGCCTCCAAAGACGTCATCGATACCGTGTGCGAATGTTGTCTGAATGTCTTGAAAGGCACAACACCTTTGTCTAAACACCAGAATGAATGCTTAGCCAAACATCGACACGTTCTTCTCCAAATGGTCCAAAAGAAAATACCCATTGGTCAAAAGAAAAAGATGTTGTATTTTGCCCTTTTTGCCCATATTGCTGAAAGGAGTAATGGGAACAATAGGAGGATCCTTGCTGAAAGGACTATTGGGAACGATGGGAAACATCCTGGGAGGATGAAGATAAAAAGGTCCAAGAAGATGAAAGGGATCTTTGGAGTCCTGGGAGGATGAAGATAAAAAGGTCCAAGAAGATAAAAGGGATCTTTGGAGTCAAAAGATCTCAGATGCGATCCTTGAAATCCGATGGAAGGACGAGAACTGGCTTTAGTCCCTTACAAACGATGGATGGAATACCATCGTTGGCAAGAACAACGAACCCCGCATTTACCTCCCAATCCTCATTTGACCGAGATGTCCCAGTTACAACAAGAATTACAATCATTGATGGATCGCAGCGATTTGTCAGAAACGGAAAAAATCTCAACGGTACGGTCAGTTGTTGCAACGACTGCAACTCTTTCACCAGAAAGCTTTAGACGAAACAGCTTTACCCACTCTGAAAAATTTTAAGGCCTTGATGAAAAGTTTGCCAACACCACCACTACCACCTCCAGAGGTCAAGACAGATGCAGCCCCACGGTTGCCTGAGGAAGAAGAGGCAAGAGAAGTCTTTCAAACACCGTCAGCAGCTCCCATCCCTAGTAAGATTGCAGCGTCCTTGTTGACCCCTTCCCCTACACCCCAACGAGAGAACTTAAAGGTTGGGTTAAAAAGATGATGTCCATTCCACCTTCGACAGAAGTGAAAAAGAAAGAAGGGAAAGCAGAAGTGAAAAAAGAAAAGAAGATCAAAGTCTTTCCATTACCGCCACCACCACCAACACCACTACCTTCGACTTCTACTCCCGTGGCACATCGGACACGTAAAGTCGTTTCTAAACCACCCCCTCGTCCCATTCAGAGTAGCATCAGCGAAGAATGGATCACGTATTAAAAATGGAGAAGGTGTTAGCCAGCATTTACTACGATCCATCCCATCCT
The DNA here is from genome assembly GCA_016617855.1 of Megalonaias nervosa. NCBI lineage: Eukaryota > Metazoa > Mollusca > Bivalvia > Unionida > Unionidae > Megalonaias > Megalonaias nervosa. The sequence goes on along the minus strand of JAECUM010009275.1, from coordinate 3,336 downwards.
GCAGGTTACGGAGGAGTTCAGAAATTGTATCGTGCTGCCAAAACTCGACTGAAAAGTGTTCGTTTACCTCATGTGCAATGCTGGTTACAAGAACAAGCCACATACACCTTACACAAGCCCATTCGACGAAAGTTTTCCAGAATTCGCACCCGAGTGGAGGGCATCGATCATCAATGGCAAGCCGATTTAGCTGTCTCTCATATGGTTACCTACAATCGTGGTTACAAATATTTGTTTTGTGTGATCGACTTCTTTTCCAAATTTGCTTGGGTCGTACAATTAACTTCCAAATCGAGCAGTGAGTTAGTGCGAGCCCTCAAACTGGTGTTGAAACAAAGCGGGCGACACCCTCTTCGATGGCAAACTGACAAAGGCACCGAATTTCTGAACCAAGCTTTCCAAAAAGAATTGAAGAAACGTGACATACATTTTTTCACCATCGAGAATCCCGAAACCAAAGCCAGCATCGTGGAACGTTTTCAACGCACCTTGAAAGAACGCATGTTGAAATATTTTACGCATCAACACACTCTCAAGTACATCGATGTCTTGCCACACCTCGTCCAATCGTACAACCAATCTTACCATCGGAGCATCGGACATGCCCCCCAAGAAGTGACTCCCGACAACGAAGTGACCGTCTTCGAGCGCCTGTTTGGTACGTCCCCGACAGTGACTGACCCAAGAAAGGTGGAGTGTTGGCAGCAGGAGATTGGGTGTGCATTGGCAAAACCAAACGCACTTTCGACAAAGGTTTCTTACCCAACTGGACCACCGAATTGTTTCGTGTCACCGAACGTGTGCGTGGCCGTCATCCTCCCGTCTATAAATTGGAAGACATGAACGGGGAAGTGTTAAAAGGAACGTTTTACTTGCCCGAGTTACAACGTGTGACCAAAAAAAGAAGACGACGAGATCGAAAGCATTCTCGATCAAAGAACTCGTAAAGTGGGTAAAAATGTGTCAAAGAAGTCAAAGTACGTTGGAAAGGATATCCTCCCAGTTTTGACTCTTGGATCGACGCTGTGCAACTCATTGAATATAAAACGAAGTGACCATCATGCCCTTCAACACAACCTCAGCTACCGCAGTGACCACTCCTTCCCCTAGTTCTGCTCTGCAAGATCTAGAAAAGCAACCCTTGTGGGTGTGGTGTGGAGAACGTGTGCCTAAAACGCAAATCGTTTTTTTCTGCCAAATCTTTGTGGTGTATTGTGTCATCGGTGCTGCCATTGCCAATTTGAGTTTGCAACAAGGAGACAAACAACTGTGGACCATTTTACTTAGCAGTTGCATCGGTTACCTTCTTCCCAATCCATCCCTGAAATACTCTTCTAACGGGAACAACAACAACGGGAGTCCTGCGTCCAACGTTAGTCCCCCTTCCAACAGTCACCCTAACCATTCTCTTTTAGACAATCCTTTGACTTCCAGCGACTCCTCGAACACTAGAACTCTGGAATTATGAACAACCAATTTTACTTAACGTTACCCAGTGACAGTTCCATGGAGGTGTTTCCCAATAACACTTTGTGCTGTTACACGGCCAAATTACCTTAGGCCATCCAATTGGATCACGAATCCCATTGGGAAGTGGCTTTAGTAGAAATGATTTCTCCTACACAAATTAAAAACATCGTTGAGAATCAAAACACTTTTACGGTAGAAGTTTATGACGAACAAGTGCAACAACACTTGGACGAACGCAGCAGTGTAGCTGACTCTGTGAAATCACAAGACCCCAAAACTAAACGAACCACTTATCGGTTGAAAATTCCCCCAGGCTATTATTTTAGTGGTCAACATTTGGTGAACGCTATTGCTGACAGGTTCTATGCCATGTTTGGTAAAGTCTTGGAGAAAACCAGAAAAAGTGTCACGATCGATTACCACAAAATAGCTCGTCGCCTAATGATGAAATTTTCAGAGGACAAAGTATTGGCCATTACATTTTGTCCTGAATTGTATGACATTTTGGGTGGAGACCCCAAGCTGATCAAGATTGCAAACGAAATACCAGCCGTGACCAGTAACTCGGATTTTGCGATTTTGCGAAATATTTTAGATTCCCTGTAGAAATGAACCAAGGACTGAATTTGATTTTTGTGTACTCCGATGTGGCGGAGTACAACGTGGTGGAACACACCTCCGTACCGTTACTGCGTGTTATTCCTATCACGTTCACCGCGAATTTGTACATCCTCACTATTTGCCCGTCAGTAAGTCGTATTTCGACACTGTCAACATTACTATAAAAGGAGATCTGGGACAAAATATTCCATTCACCAAAGGGAAAGTCACAGTGAAACTCCATTTTCGAAAACGATTTCTCTAACCTTTTGTCAGTCATGTATCCTGTGTACCAAGGAGTCGCTCGACAGCGAGGACATGGTTTAGGTGATATGCTCAAATCAGCCTTTCGTACAGTGGCTCCCATTTTGAATCCGATGGTGACACGGGGATTGCACGCCTTGAAAGATGCCGCGTTGATGCAAGGTAAAGAATTTCTCCAAAATGTCATCATTGACAAACAAAATCCCAAAGAAGCTTTCTTGAGAGCAGGCAAAAATGTCTTGCTTCAAACGGGTAAAGACATTATGGGCAGGCGAGAAACTCCTATAAATGCCCTGGGCGATGCCGAGTCAAGCATTCCTGCTTCCCTGACGTCACAGCAAGGACAAGGCAGAAAAAGACAACGAAGACACCCCTTCAGAGGATTTCACACCCCTAGTGCTAGAAAGCTTAAGAAAAGAAAAACCGTCTGAGACTTAGACGTTTTTGATTATTAAATCAGAGAAAATGATGCACCGAGAGTCTTGCGCTTGTTCCAACTGGATCTGTTTGCCATGCCACCCACCATGATGACAATGCAAGAATCCCAATGGGTCGAATTTCATCCCGTCTCCTCTTTGACGGATTCAGCTCCCATCGAGTTTGAAATCAAAGGACAACCAGAAGATTACATCGATCTAAATAGCAGTTACTTGTACCTGAAACTCAAAAAGTGATCAAAATCGACAACACCAATCCTGGTGCCGATGCCAGAGTAGCTCCCGTCAACAATTTCATGCATTCCTTGTTCAGCGAAGTGGATTTGTACTTGAATAACAAACTGGTTAGCAGCAGCATGGATATTTACCCTTACCGAGCGTACCTGGAAAATCTCTTGACGCACGGAAAAGAGGCCAAGAACACTCATCTGGATGCTTGTGTGGTATGGAAACCTGACACCGAAGGTGAAGACACGTTTAACGACACCGCCCTGACAGCCGATGACGATCGTCACAATGTGGGTTTTAACGACCATCGAAAGAAAATCCTGCAAGGTCGTAGTTT